>ML660768.1:7738535-7786388 GCA_007570785.1 Antilocapra americana | reverse complement strand
AGGGAGGGGAAAAAAAAACAAAGAGACACATGTACCCCAATGTTCATCGCTGCATTGTTTACAATAGCCAGGACATGGAGGCAACCTAGATGCCCATCAACTGACGAATGGATAAGAAAGCTGTGGTACATATACACAATGGAATATTACTCAGCATTAAAAAAAAATTCATTTGAATCAGTTCTACTCAGGTGGACAGAACTGGAGCCTATTATACAGAGTGAAGTAAGCCAGAAGGAAAAACAAAAATACAGTATACTAATGCATATATATGGAATTTAGAAAGATGGCAGCCGAGAACCCTGCATGCGAGACAGCAAAAGGAACACAGACGTATAGAACAGACTTGTGGACTCTGTGGATGAGGGCAAGGGTGGGATGATATGGGAGAATGGCATTGAAACATGTTAATTATCATATGTGTAATCAATCGCCAGCCCCGGATTGATGCTCAGGGCTGGTGCACCAAGATTTCCCAGGGGGAGGCAATCAGGAGGGAGGAGGGAAGGGGGTTCTGGAGGGGGAGAATATGTAGACCCATGGTGATATCATGTCATTGTATGGCAAAACCAGTAAAATAAAAAAAATTAAAAAAAAAAAAAGAGTGAAGTGGAACTAGACAAGCACCAAGTATGGCTCTAGTGGTAAAGAACCTGCCTACCAGCGCAGGAGACTTAAGAGAGGTGGGTTCAATCTGTAAGTCAGGAAGAGCCCCTGGGGGAAGGCTTGGCACCCTGCTCCAGTATTCTTGCCTGGAGAATCCCATGAACAGAGGAGCCTGGCAGGCTATGGTCCATAGGGTCACAGAGTCGGACATGACTGAAGCGACTTAGCACACATGCATCCAAGTGTTAGTCTCAGTATTTACCAAGTTCAGGGCTCTATACTAGGTTCTCGGAGAGAGGAAGCAAGGTGAACTAAAAGTTGGACAAGAACCAGATTTCTCTGTAAGGAGCCTCCCACTCTGAAAGGGAAAATAGGGTAACACAGCCTAGGCACTGCCACCATCATGTTGCCTGAGAGAATGGAATTCCATCCTGCCCAGGACTTGGGTTCTGAAGTTAGCAAGCCTGGCAAAAGAGGTCTGCAGTCAAACACATTTGCCCTAGATCCTTGAACCACACCTAACACAGTAAGATGCCCGAGGCATGGGGGATAAGCAAATGAACTCTGACTTATACAACTCCGATCTGTGTTGCCTACCTCTCACTCCAGGGTACGTGTTCACTGTGTGGACGGGCAGGCAAAATCACCCATGTTGTAGATAACCATCTCCCTTCTTCACCGGCTCTTTTACCAAGTTTGTGGAGTTACATCTATGGAGGTTAAGCGCCCATAGGATGTGATTCAGCAGCTTACTGGGGCCACACGGCATCAAGCTGAGAATTGGGAGCCAAGCCCAGTGTCCTCTGAGTATTCAGCCCACGATCACATCCTTACACCAGTAAAATTCCTAAAATTACTTCATCCCCTTTCTCTGAGCCTTTAAAAAAATGGAGGTCTGAACCTTCTCCTTGAAGATCCCTTGTCCCCAGTGGAAAAGCACAGAGCTCTGCTCAGGTGGGTCCACATGTGTAGGATTGGGTTGGGCTCAGCTGGACTGGGTCAAGCTGAACTGGGAGGTCATCTGGACAAGCAGAGGGGGACACTGATCCCAGGGCTGCTGGTGGGAAGCCATTCATTTTCCGAGTTGTATCTGCTCTAACGGGCTTGTCATGGAGACGTTTACAAATGGGGAGCCTTGCTATTTCTAACAGATTAACTGTAATGTATTGATTCAGTGACCTGACAACCCATTTCCACAGACTGCTGGTTTACACTTGACTCTTTTCCTGGCAGGTAGGCAGATAAAGAGGCCACCAGGTTGACAGGGAGGAGGCTGGACAGGCCCAGAGCTTCCATTAAGCAGTTAGGCCTGGGCTCTGCAGCCTCTGACATGCCTCGAATCCAGTCAGAACTCACACCTCACTCTTTCCTACGTGGTCTCCGAAACCTTCCACCCAACCCTGCCTAGGGCACCGTTCTGACCCACTCTGTGCCAAGCCTCTGATGCAAACAACACAGAGGAACACTGTTCTTGTTGCTTTGGTCAAGTGTTCGGGTCACAACCACTTTGGGCAGGCCAAAAGGGCCCTGGGGAGGGGCCAATTATATTTTCTGGTCTGGAAAAGGAAAATCTGGCCTCCAGGGACATTAACCAGCATCTGCTGAGCCCTAATCTGTTTCTGCAGTTCTCACTGCCTGGCTGTCATGTAATCTCAGAACTTCTCCAAGAGGATGGTAGTATTCTCTTCATTGTTTGGGTAAGAAAACTGAGACTCCGAGAGATGAAGTTAATCAAACTGATGCAATTTGCAAGTGGTAGAACTGGAGTTCTCAGGTCTGTCAGATTGTAGCCTATTTTTTTCATCATACCATGGGGCCTCACCCAGATCTTCTGCCTGGGCCTGTGTTGGCAGATGCATTTGGACATCTACCACAGTCCCGTTCCTAGAACTTCAGTTGGCTCAGATGTCCTATGGCCGTGTGCTTCACTGAAGACCAGGATGCTTTGTCCACAAGGGAGGGATCTGGAGAGTCTAAGCCAATGATTCTCAACCCTGGGTGCTTATCAGAGCTCTTTGGAATGCACACACACACACACACACACACACATACACAATGTGTATGTGCACACCAGGGCCCCAACTGAGCCCAATTAAATCGGTCTCCAAGTGTAGAACCTGGGCATCTGTTTATCTTGATATTTTAAAGGCTCCCCAATTCAATCTCAGCCAGAGTTGAGAATCACTGACCTGAACCATGCCCCTTAGCACTGGTCTGGGATGAGTGTCTAGTAATAACTCTAGCCAACAAAGGCGATGAGAAATATTCTGAAAGGCTGGGCTTTGAAAAAATTTTTCTTCTTTATTTAGAAGGGGCATGAGGATGGAATGGGTCCCCTTTGCTCTTTCTGATCTTTGGATTTTGTGCTGTAAAGATGTGATGCCTGGTGTTATTGCAGCCATCTTGTGACCATAAGGGAGCCAGCCTAACAGACAATAGGCTGAGAACAGCTAGGAAGAAAGGGAAGACTTTGAGAACTTGGTGGCATCTTTCAGCAACTTAAATAACCTCAGAATCACCTTACCCTGAGGATTCTTGTTGTGAGAGGTGACCACTATCCTTAATTTTTCAGACACTTTAAGTTGTATATTCTGCTGCATGTGTGCATGAGTGCCAAGTCGCTTTAGCTGCATCCAGCTCTGTGCAGACTTATGGCCTGCAGCCCGCCAAACTCCTCTGTCCATGAAATTCTCCAGGCAAGAATAATGGAGTGGATTGCCATGCCCTTCTCCAGGGGCTCTTCCAGACCCAGGGATGCAACCCGTGTCTCTTATGTCTACCTGCATTGGCAGGCGGGTTCTTTACCACTCGTGCCACCTGGGAAGCTGGGCTATTCTGTTGCTTGCAGCCAAAAGGATCTCAACAGGTAACACCCACTAATGAGCTTCACTTGCCTACTGCCTGACCTATTTCTAACAGGGGCAGAAGTACATCAGCAGCTGGGGTCCATCAGACAGTAAGGCCTAAACTCAGTCTTGCTGCCCAGAGGACTAATAACTGGAGTGAGTGCTGGGCGTGTCATTAAACAGTTAGTTACCATGAGAGCCATTCCAATAATAACCATGACATTTATTACACACTTACTTCATGCCAGGAACTGTGCAAAGTGCTATAAGTATGTCAACTCATTCCATCCTTAAAATTACCCAGCGAGATAAGTTTTGTTATCTGTGTTTTACACATTAAGAGGCAGAGACCCAGAGAAGCTGAGGAATTTGACCAAGTTTGCATAGCCAGAGAGTGGCAGAGACAGGCCGCTAACCCCAATCTGTCAGGCTCTCAAGATTTCCCTTCGTTCCAGGAGACCATGTTGTTTCATTTCCCTGTGACTTATGATGTTCTGTGTGCTCACACATTCACTGAAGTGCTTAACGATGCGAATAAAAGGCATTCATCATTGTAATCCCTAATGGAGATAACAGAAATATTAGCAAAGGCTGAAGTGAAAACAGTTCAAGTGAGGCCTAATTTTTTACAAGGCCAAGGAATAATTTACTTTATCACGGCAAAGAATTTTATTTGACAAATGCACACTTTATCATCTCTGGTCTGCTGAAAATGTAAGTTTACATTTTTCCTAGCCATAAAATTAAAATAATTTTGGCTCCAAAAACTTAAGATGAAATCCCATTCTAGGTTCAAGCATTTCCCTGGACATTTAAATGCTAAACATGGAGCATGAATAAGCACCCATTCCCATCAGGCAGGGCAGACCCTGGAGTCAGTCCCCTGCACAGGGTTCAAATCCCTGTTCTGCCTCCTGCAGACGGGTAAGGTTGGACTAGACACATCACTTCTCCAGCTTAGCTTTCTCACCTGGATGGTGAGGATCACAACTTCCACTGCAGGCCTGAGACAAGGGCTGAATTAGAAGCCCTAAAGATGCTGGAAAAGATTGAAGGCAGGAGAAGGGGATGACAGAGGATGAGATGGTTGGATGGCATCACCTACTCAATAGACATGAGTTTGAGTAAGCTCCGGGATTTGGTAATGGACAGGGAGGCCTGGTGTGCTGCAGTCTATGGGGTTGCAAAGAGTTGGACATGACTGAGTGACTGAACTGAACTGAAGGAAACTGTATGGCAAAGGAGATGTGCTGTAAAGCTTAGCTGTTATAAAAAAAAAAACATGTAGAGTTGCCTTGGATGGGACCCGGGACAGAGTAGCTCCTCAACGAATCTTTGATGCCTTTGCTCTATCTTTCCTCTCTTGCTTCTCATCAACAGCAGTCTTTGGGGGCAGGCCTTCAGAGAGAGCACGAGAAAAACTAGACCGGTCCCCTCCGTTCCTGGTCGCGGGGTGGGTAATGAGGTGGTACACACGCCTTGGTTTGCTCAGCTTCTTGTCAGCGTTTACAGCATCAGCCATACACCCTGACTCCAACACAGGGCAGCCAGCCAATCTGGGAGTGGGCCACCTGCCAATTTGGAAGACAAATCTGAGAAAGTGTCAGAGGATTGGGATAAGGGACAGAACAGGGGATAGAGGCGAGATGAGAGGGAATGGTTAAGTTAGCTCAAGAGCCAAGGGTTTGGGGTAAGCTGGAAAGAGACGATCCCTTGCTCTCAAGTGAGAAACAAATGGGGGAGGATTTCAAGAGAATCTGGACTCCCAGTGGGACAAGCAAAACGGGGGCCTCAGCAAGGCATTACCTAACATGGGAGTTTTTATTGTTGTTTAGTTGCTAAGTCATGTCCAGCTCTTTGCAACCCCATGGACTGTAGCCCAGCAGGCTTCTCTGTCCATGGGATTTCCCAGGCAAGAATACTGGAATGGGTTTCCATTTCCTTCTCCAGGGCATGTTCCCGACCCGGAGATCAAACCTGGGTCTCCTGCATTGCAGGCAAATTCTTTTACCATCTGAGCCACCAGGGAAGCCCCAGGTTTGGCTCTCCAAAACCAGGTCATAGAGAGAAAAGCAGCAGACGAGGCCAATAGTTCATGCACATGTTTGGCATTGTTCTAAGTTTTTGACGTCCTTCCCCCCCATAATTTGAGTCTCATTGCAGCCCCATGGAGTTAGTTCTCAGGGCACTTTCCGTGGTTTTCATCCCAATTTGCAGGTCTGCAAACAGAAGCCTCAAAGCTGGCGACATGTTCTTGGTCACACAAGGGAGAAGCAGATACACAGAGAGATGCCCAGTCGTTCAGTCATGTCCGACTCTTGCAACCCCACAGACTGTAGCCCACCAGGCTCCTCTGTCCATCCAGGCAAGAATACTGGAGAGGGTTGCCATTTCTTCCTCCAGGGCTCTGCACTGGGGGGTGGAGCCCCCAAATCAGTATTTTTTTTTTTTTAAGCTTTCCAGGTGACTCTGATGACAACAGATTTGGAAACCATTGATTGCATCTCACAAATTCACTTCAGATAAAGAAACGGAGCCTGATGGAGTAGAGGAATTAGCCCACGGTCACACAGCCAGTTAGCTGCGGAGACAAAGTCAGTCTCTGGGTCGGCAGTCTCCAGGACAGAGCTCCTTCCCGCTCACCCCCTGGGCTGTTTCGTTGCTCATGACAACCTACATTAGAGATAGGTTTCACTCATTCAATAAACCTTTACTGAGTGCTTCTTCAGCGCCAGGCGCCAGGGAGACACAAACAACAGGGATCTTGGCCTCAGAATCCTGGGTGGCCTGGGGGTGCCATGAGCTCAGAGCTGGTGCTTCTAGCTCAGGGCCTCCGGTGTAGCTGCGGTCAGATGGAGAGCTAGAGGATTCACGTCCTTACGAGCAAAAGGCACAAGAGGGCTTGGTAACTGCTGCTTGGTGGGGGGCTCGGAGGAGGGAGGGAGTTGCAGGGGGAAGGCATGAGGCTTCACACAGAGGAAGGACAAGAAAAATAAGGAAAACAAAGGCTCCTTTTATGGAAGGTGGGTTACTTTTGTTTCAATAAGCCACTTGTGTGCTGTGACTTTATTCAAGTTAGAATAAACAATGGTGAACTAAAGATTTCTAAGGCTGTTTACTGGGCATATAAGAAACAATGTGACATGACTGAAATATGTTAAGACCAAAATAGAAGCACCAGGAAAACATCCCTGTAGGACGAGTCTTTACTACCAGAGGTACCACATCTGCCTTGGTTCATGGTTGTTGGTGACAATCGGTACACACCAGGGCCATGCAGAGGGCTGAACAGGTCAGCGAAGTCCCTACATCTGTGTGAGGAATTTACTATCGCTGATGTTGCCAAGGCCATGGGGAGGTGAACACTTCCATTCGCCATCAGCAAGATAAGTTGTTCAATATTTCTGAAGTGTGGTTTGGCAAATTTAAAAATATATATATGTACATAAAATATTTTCAAAATACCCTTTGGACCAGCTATTCTACTTCTAGGAATTTATCTCAAGGATAAATATATAAAGGAAAACATAGAAAAGGATGTTTGACAAAGCATACATTATAAAAATAGTGAAAATTTGAGGGGAAAATGCCCACAGACTGCAGAAGGACTAGATAATTTGGTCCAATATCCATCTATGGCTATTTCCCCTGCCCATGTTTTCACTATTATTAAGGCTTCCCTGGTGGCTCAGGGAAAGAATCTGCCGGCAACACAGGAGACCTGGGTTAAACCCCTAGGTTGGGAAGATCCCCTGGAGAAGGGAATGGCTACCCACTCCAGTATTCTTGCCTGGGAAATTCCATGGACAGAGAAGCCTGGGGGGCTACAGTCCATAGGGTCACAAAGAGTCAGACACAACTGAGCAACTTATACTTTCTTCTTTTCTACACTTGAAAACTCTGAAGCCATTAAAAATGACAATGTGCATTTGTTTATGGATTTGGAAAATGTCTGTACCACTTTTATTGAGAAAAGCAAACTTCAAAATGAGTAAATATAATGCATTTTAAATATAGCTCCTGGACATGTGTATTTATGTGTGTTTGGAAGATTATTTTTCACCAAAATGTCAACAATAATGAGCAGGGCGGGGGATGATTTTAATTTCTTTTTCTCTGCATTAAGTATTTTATAATGCTTCTACAGTAAGAACAAATAATAGAGCTATTTTCATTTGGAGATTAAAATGTTTGAAGAAACTAGACTAATTCCAACTTGATTTAATAGAGATTGCAAATATTCATTCATTATTTTTACAGGCTCCTCTCCATTAATATACATTCATGTAATTCATTTATATATTCAGTCATGAAAACAGTTTGTTCATTTACTTGAAACCGTTTAATATGCATCTATATGAATGGGGGCACAGGGATGGCATAATACTAAGTAAGGGGGATAACATGATAGCTAAGAAGTCAGGCTTCTGAGCCAGGCAGGCCTGGGTTTGGATCACTGTTCCATCACTCCCCAGGTATACAACCTTGGGATATTAAACTGTCCTAAGCCTCAGTTTCCTTGTCTATCAGATGTAACACAAGTACCCATGGTATTAGTCACCTATTACTATAAAGCAAACTACTCCAAGACTTAATGGCTTAAAACAACAATAATGATTTATTATCTCACAGCTTCTGTGGACCAGGAATTTGGGGGGACCTCAGCTGGGTGCTTCTAGCTAGAGGTATCTGCCAAAGTTGCAGTCAGATAAAGCCAGAGGGTTCACTTCCAAGCCAACCGCATCGGAGCGCTGGCAAATTGATGGTGAGGATCACAGGGGCCGTCTTGAAGGTTGAGTAACCCATCCATCAAAGGAGGAGATGTTTATAAAGGACTTGGTGTATCTGCACTGCATTCTTTATAAGCCAGAATGACGATAACAAGGACATATAACTGTATTCACAAAGGAGCCCCACAAACCGGCCCAGAGACGTTAAGTGGTCTGACCAGTCATATAGCCAGTGGGTTACTGAGCCAGGAGAAGCAGCACGTTTTCTAACTCATCTCTGCTAGGGTTTCTCTTTCCCTACAGGAAATCCCACTGGAGCCACAGCAGCGAGCAACCACTTGCTATAACAGAACAAAGTCGGTCACCTGGGTTGAAGATGAACAGACGTCTCAGAAGGAAGGACAGGGAAGCTGCGAGAGGATTCTGAGTGTCCAACTGAGGAAGTCATCATTTTCCTTTGATGGAAAAGGTCATGAGGAGCCATGGGGAGTTTGGAACAAGCCCATGCGTCAAGTTCAGCAGGCTGTTGGCACATTCCCTGGCATCGGGGAATGAAGGCACTGGTGGGAAAGGATGCCCACGAGACACCGTGTCTACGTGTCCTGTCCACGTGCAATCTGTGGATGCAGATTAAGGAAGGATGAAGGAGGCCGGTTCGCAAGGCTGAGGTGAGAGTGGCTTGTTGAGCCGGTGTGTTCACAGTGGCAACAATAAACACCTCCCTCACCCCCATCACCAGCCCTGTGTCTGCTTCAATCTACAGCATCAGAGGCCTAAGAACATTCAGCACAACTTGGAAGCAAGGTTTTAAAGCAAAGAGTCTTTCCTCTCATTTTTCTCTCTCCAATGGGGCAAACTTAAGAAATGAAGGTCTAGGCAGGATGGAATGAATGTGGTTCCGAGTTCAGCCCCAAGGCCCTTCTCTACTGAAAGGCTGGCTTCCCAAGGATGGAGGTGCTGAAAGAACTGACTCACTCAAGGCCGTGAAGCTGAGCATCACTTCCCTGTGCAATCTGTCTGACCACCCCCTCACCCTGGCTTGGAGGAACGAAGCTGCTCTCAGCACCCTGCCCACCATTTACCACGATGGACCCTCTCCTGAGCCCAGGGAGGGTGCCCTGCTAACCTCAGGGCAGAGACCACATCCCTCGGCATCTTAGTCCCTAGGGCCTGAACACCGCTTCTGCTCTCTGAAAGAGCTTGACAAGTAATTTTCCCTCCCAATTTCATCAGCTTCGCATCCAGACATGGAGGGTGTGAGCCCAAGGGCTGAATCCCCCCCATTCACATCACAGGGCTGCCATTCACATCACAGGTCTTGTAGATTCAATCATCCATTTTCCAGGATAATAAAGTGATTTGTTCTAATAAGACAGTGTGACAATCTTCTAAAAGAGGGAAATAAAGTGATGTGAGAAAGGAACATTTTTCTCTAGTTTGCCCAATGATTCTATATGCACTGGCCTTATCCATACACAGGTTTTATTTGGCCAATGTAACTTTAAAAATGGGATTGGGGTGGCTCTAGACAGCCACAGGCTCGCCAAATCGCCACCCACTCCCTACTGTCTCCTACTCTTGAGTGCTTTGCACTTCTTACCTACTAGCCCCTGGTGCCATATGCGTTTGCAAACCTGCAGTATGACACAACACTTCCTAACGCATAAAGCAGATGTTTGCAAGGTTCTTTCTTGGGCTGGATCAAAATCCTTTCTATAGCTTCTATCACCTCTCCTATATCCAGAGTCCTATAGGTTCCATATTGGAAGTTAAACCTTTTTCTAAAGTCAGTTCTTTCATCAATTTGGAAACGACCACCAGAATCTCTCTGAGGCCTTCTCTTTTCCGTGTTAAGCACACTGTCTTCCTTCATCTGTTTCTTAGGACACCATAATCAGAAAGCACCTTCTTAAAGAGGGGCTTCCCAGGTGCTGCAGTGATAAAGAATCTGCCTGCCAACCAGAGCAGGATGATGCAGGAAATGTGGGTTCGATCCCTGGGTTGGAAAGAGCCCCCTGGGGAAGGAAATGACAACCCACTCTAGTATTCTTGCCTGGAAAATTCTGTGGACAGAGGAGCCTGGCGGGCTACAGTCCACGGGGTTACAAAGAGTCAAACACGACTGAGCATGCATGTATCTGAAAAGAGGGGCACCCATAAGAGGAAAAATAATGCAGGCATGCTCTAATCTCTCACAATTCAAAGTGTAATCCAAAAGCCAGCATCAGCACTAGCATCACTTGGCAGCTTGTTAGACGCAGAGCCTCAAATTCCACCCTAGACCGACTGAATCAATATGCTTCAGTTGATTCGTACAAACCAACTCAGAGAACAGAGCCTCTTTCTGCATTGACATAGCCCAAGACTACATGAGTCAATGTACGGACTCCAAGCGGGGAAGGAAGGGTGGGATGAACTGGGAGGTTGGGATCGACATATACACACTACTATGCATAAAGCAGATAACTACTGAGAGCCTCCGGTACAGCACAGGGAGCTCTATCTACTCAGTGCTCTGTGGAGGCCTGAAAGGGGAGGAGATTCAAAAACACGGGGATATATGTACACATACAGCTGATTTACTTTGCTGTACGGCGGCAAGCAACGCAACATCATAAAGCAACTATACTGTGATAAAAATTAGTAAAAAGGAAATCAGCCCTGCGTGTTCACTGGAAGGACTGATGTTGAAGTTCCAATACTTTGGCCACCTGATGCGAAGAGCTGACTCATTTGAAGACCCTCATGCTGGGAAAGACTGAGGGCAGGAGGAGAAGGGGACAACAGAGGATGAGGTGGTTGGACATCATCACCAACTCAATGGACATGAGTTTGGGTAAACTCCGGGAGTTGGTGATGGACAGGGAGGCCTGGTGTGCTGCGGTCCATGGGGTCGCAAAGAGTCAGACACGATTGAGCGACTGAACTGAACTGAAAACGATTACATGATTCAATCTTTTAAGAGGCAGTTATATTGTTGATCCTGAGTCCTGTTATCTGAAATCCATTTTTTCACTCACTAAGCCGTATCTTCCTAAGTATTCATTTTATGGAAGCATTTAACAGTCTAATTACGTTTTGATGAGTTATACATGTGCCTAGATAAAGATTTTAAGGACCAAACACAGACCATGTTCATCTCTGTTGTTTTTCTGTAAGAAGTACCAGAAAAAATGAACTAACATTGCCCAAAAAGGATAAAGGAAACGATGCGTGGCATGGCATGATCTGGAGCTCGGGGTGGGGGCCTGGGGCTTTCCCCACTTGTCACCTCACTCCCTCGGCGTCAACCCTGTACTTGGGTAAGGCCACCCTTTGTATCCTCCAGACGGCTGCCAGCGCTGCTCAGGGGCTACAGCTTTCTCATTGGAGCCCAGCAGGCAGAGCGTCGTCTGCAAACTTTAGGCAATGAAAGCTTTCTTGTTTTCTCTTTTTGAGAAACTTCAGCAAAGTCCTCTCCAGTTTCATTAGCTCTCATGGAATTAACCACTCACTTCTGAGCCAATCACTGAGGCCAAGAGAAATGAATATCTTAATAGGGTTAAGCCAATGAGAATGCACTCCCTAGAGCCCTGGGAGCTAAAAATGGAGGAGGGCTCCAGCAGGAAACCAGGAGACTGTTGCTGGGAGCAATGGCAACGTGAGGCTGGGGAAAAGGCCGACCTGTCGACCTGTCGTGGATCTGCATTTCCATTTCCTCCACATCCTGCGAATTTTCTCAGCATGTCCAGCACCGCCGCCATCATCAGCACGGGTTATGGCCAGAAAACGTTCCTATTTTTAAACAACACACACACATTATGATGCCCCATCACATTGTTTCAGTGATCAACTTTAAAGGGCCCTGGCTCACCTCCTCCTGGAATAATAAAGCAGTCACAGGAGGGGTTCTTTGGGCCACTCCAAAAACCACCCGAGTGGCTTGCCACACATAATAGAGGGTACATTGAAAGACAGCATCCAATGACCGGTTTTGGCTGAAAACTTTTGTGTTTTCAGAAGTTCAATAAGCACCAGAAGTGACCACAATGTGTTTGAAACTTTATAGCATGTGTCTTCAGGGGACAAAGTGCCTAAAACTAGATGGAAAGACTTGTAATTTTTTAAATTAAAAAGTATGGACAGGAGAGGTAACAGTCAGAGTAAACTAAGCATCAATCCAATGTTTCTGTTTCAAAAATAAAACCCGAGGTATGGGGAAAATTGTAATATGGAATTCAGAAATATGCCTTGGCCCTGTACGCTATGGCATGTTCACTGTGCCTGCTCTCCTTGAGCCAAAGGGCTCTCACAGACTGGTCAGGCTTAGAGGGGAGAGACAGAAGACCAAGGAGATCAAATGCAGGGAAGGCATTTTTCCATCCGCATCTCAGTGATAAGAGGGCAAATATACCCACTAGTCTCAAATCAACCTTGAATATTCATTGGAAGGGCTGATGCTAAAGCTGAAGCTCCAGTACTCTGGCCACTGATATGAAGAGCTGACTCATTGGAAAAGACCCTGATGCTGGGAAAGATTGAAGGCAGGAGGAGAAGGGGATGACAGAGGATGAGATGGTTGGATGGCATCACCGACTCAATGGACATGAACTTGAGAGCAAACTTCAGGAGACAGCGGAGGACAAGGAAACCTGGCGTGCCGCAGTCCATGGGGTGGTAGAGTTGGACACGCCTTAGCAACTGCTCTCAGGGTCTCTCGACATGCACTGTTTGCAGGTCTAGACAGTCAGTGTGAGAAAGTGGGTGGACCAGCACCGGCCATCACCACTTCTCAAAAGAGCAACTAACACCCAGGCCTGGTCAAGCCCCAGAAAGGCCAGTTGCATGATCTTTTCTAACAGAAGGTAACCTAGTTTGGTACTCAGCCTGGTCCAACCTACCTCAGAAATGGTTTGTGTGGATCCTGACCCTACCACTTACTGGAAAAGGGGCTTGGTAATAATCACTTACTCCCCATTTCCACATCCTCATGTGCATGAAAGGAACTGTGATACACCTTCTCATGACTGGTGTGCAAATAAAACAGTTCCTGTGACACATTCTCGGATGTGTACCAGACAGAGCAAGCCCATGAAGGCCATTCAGTTCTACTCAGTGCTCTGACTTTAAAACACACAACTCGAGTATTTTGGTCTGATCACCGATCTTTTGTCTTTTCTGTCTCTTCCAGATGCCTGTACCATCAACATGTGAGTGTTCAATTCAGTTCGGTTCAGTCGCTCAGTCATGTCCAACTCCTTGTGACCCCATGAACTGCAGCACGCCAGGCCTCCCTGTCCATCACCAACTCCCGGAGTCCACCCAAACCCATGTCCATGGAGTCGGTGATGCCATCCAACCATCTCATCCTCTGTCATCCCCTTCTCCTCCTGCCCTCAATCTTTCCCAGCATCAGGGTCTTTTCAAATGAGTCAGCTCCTCACGTCAGGTGGCCAAAGTATTAGAGTCTCAGCTTCAACATCAGTCCTTCCAATGAACACCAGGACTGATCTCCTGTAGGATGATCTGCTTTACGTTGGATCTCCTTGCAGTCCAAGGTACTCTCAAGAGTCTTCTCCAACACCACAGTTCAAAATCATCAATTCTTCAGTGCTCAGCTTTCTTTACAGTCCAACTCTCACATCCATACATGACCAGTGGAAAATCCATGGCCTTGACTAGACAGACCTTTGTTGACAAAGTAATGTCTCTGCTTTTTAGTATGCTGTCTAGGTTGGTCATAACTTTCCTTCTAAGGAGCAAGTGTCTTTTAATTTCATGGCTGCAATCACCATCTGCAGTGATTTCGGAGCCCAGAAAAATAAAGTCAGCCACTGTTTCCAATGTTTCCCCATCTCACACATTTTAGTACTACAATAATTGGGACAGGAAAAAAAAAAAAAAACTTTTGTAAATCCTCAAATTTTTCACATAGGTGTATAAATAACATGAAATGATCAAAAAGGTATGGCCTCACCCCTTACTGAATGTAAAGCCTTGGGCAAGTTTAGTTCAATGGTAGACTTCAATCAGTCGTAGCTTTAAAACAGTAGCAATGACAACAAACATCCTCCTACTAGATGGCCAGGTCCCTGAGGGTTGAAATTTTTTATCTCATTTTATATTCTCCTGAAGGTCCTAGGAGACTGACTGGAATATATTAGATGTTAAAAGGAAGGATAAATTGAACTATCTTAAAGGGCATGCCCCCTTGAAAAAGAGCTTAAACGATTGCTTAGTTGTTATAAAATGAATACAGAAGTTAAAGTAGAGAAAAAGTGAACTCACTGCCTAATAAATACAGCAATCACTATTTTTACATTTCATTAATTTCCAACCACTCTTGAAAAAGTGTCTCCCCAGCTGAGAGGCAGAAGATCTCCTATGAAATCTTCCTCTGTGATTCCATGACTTCTGGCAAGTTCCTCTTCTTTTTCTTGAATATGATTATACTGGAGCAGCCCCCACACAGGGAGCTGGGAGAGCAAGGAGAATCAGAAGTAATCCTGCTCACCCAGCACCAGAACCCCTAGGGGCTTCCCCACCTCTGGCAAGTTCCTTTTTCATTCCAGACTTCAGTTTCTTTAGCCACACAAGATGGGAAGTAACAAGCTTTCTGAAATCTGTTGGTTGTAAAATCATACGTCCAAAATTTCTCCACACCCCGCTGGCAGGTCTGCTATGAGGAAGGTGCCCTGACAGGCACTCCTGAAGGATGTGAGAACAAAAGAGAGATCTGTTCTCCAACAAGCTTTTGGTCCATGAACAATAAAATACAAAGACAGAAATAACTGTGATCCCAGGCAGGAAGCGGGCAATGGCCATTGGGGAGGTGCTCATGTGGGATTCGCAGCTGTGGGCACAGCGATGGTTTTGCAGAGGGGCAGCATTCATCCTGTTTCAATGCGGCCAACACAGAGCACCCAAATGCCAGGCACTGTGCTCGAGCACAAAAAAACATGACTGCCACCAAGCCACCTGCCTTCACAGTGCCTGAAGACTGATGGCTGAAGGGAGACATTCAGAGAGGGCAGAGGAATTCCAGGCAGAGGGACTTGCGCAGTGCAGACAGGAAGGCAGCGTGTCACAAAGCACCCTGGCGTGGCTGTGACTCCGCTGGCACAGTGGGAGGCTGTGCCCAGGAGAGCAGCCTGAGGAAAGGTAGGGGGCAGGACATGTGACTGATATGGAGCCCCTGAACGTCAGGCTTTGTGGCCTGCATTTTCCTCATTCCAACTAAGCACCCTAACAGCTCTACCTACCTACCAACTGAACATGTGTCGCGTGCTCAGGCGTGTCTGACTCTCTGTGACTCCTCTCTCCGTGGGACTCTCCATGCAAGAACACTGGAGTGGGTTGCCATTTCTTCCTCCAAGGGATCCTCCCTGGCCCAGAGACTGAACCCCTGTCTCCTGTGTCTCCTGTATTACAGCTGGATTCTTCACCCGCTGAGCCACTGGGGAAGTCCTAACAACTCTAAGTGACTGCATGTTTATTAAACTTCACACAACCATCGATTTATATCCAAATATACGTTTTCTGTAACGAAAAGAAACGTGGCTGAAAGAAAATTCTCCCCCAAAGGTAATTTAAATAAATTTATTTGCAGGAGAAAAATACCTGCCCGTCAGATACAGTCTGATCCACAATGATCCAACAACAGTCACAGCTCATTCTGGGAGGACTCTCACACAGCCTGTAGGAGCAAGTCCACATGGAGCATCAGCTGAACGTTCATCAGAATCACAAAACCATCTAACCAGAGAATTACACAAGACATAATGACCATGATACAATAATAAAAATACACTATCAAATACTCACTACTTTGTGAGCTACAAACAAAGTATAAACAAGTTAGGCTTTTTTAAAAAAAAATGCAGAAAATATTTCTATTACAGCTTTATTTCAAGCATTTTCAGTTAGATACCACTTTATATATTTTTACTCACAAGAGATAGCAAAAGAATCCTTTCTTAAGTATCTGTAGATAAAATGTTACTCGTTCAGATGGTTGCACTCTGAAGCGTACTTTGCCAGGTATGAGTTCAGATAAGAGAAACTGTGCTGCAGCAAAATCCTGGCTGATGATCAAGACCTGGATGGTTTTCATATTTGTTTAAAAAAGAAATTTACATCACAGAAAAAAGAAGTGAGGCCATAAGAGAGCCAACATTATTCTTTCTCAATTGAGCAGTCTGATTCCAGAGAATGGGCTTTCCAAGCTGAATTCAAAGTGTGTGGTCCCAAAGTTGAATTCTTTCCAGTCTGAGGAGCTGCCTGTGGCTGAGGCAAGCAATGATGAAGCGAGTTGAGCAGAAAGTGTTAACTGAACTACAGAGATGGTCACTGATAAAACAAGTTCCTAGAGGTCCTCGGGGCCCACACAGAGGCGAAGGGCAGCCAGAACTATCAATACAAAAGAAAAATGTGCTCACTGAACTGCACACATAGAGCTTCTAGGAGGGTTAACAGTTCTTGACATGGGTTCCTGGTTGTAGTTTACAATATCTGCCTTCACCACCCTCTGTCATAAAAGAAAACAGAGTTATTATCAGGACATCAGAATATTTAGAAAGAACTCCTTAAAGTATATTTTTATTTTCTGAACTTTCGTGAACTCCTGATGATAGACATCATAAATGAAGCAGAAGCTGATATTAAAAGAATCAGCCAGAACCAACTCATGTCAAGCTGGGATTTTCTTTTTTTTTGGGGGGGGTGGGGTAGGGTTTGGTTTTGTTAAGGATGTAACAGCAATTCTTTCATTTAGTCTTCTCTGGTTTTATGACATTTATGAGGTTATCATAAGTCTAACAAAAAATTGGCAAATGAATATGAAAACTTAAACCCTGGTTATAATTTAAAGCAAAGATTTAAAATTTATCATTTACAAGTTTTGATTCATAGATAAGGCCTCATCATTTCAAAGTAAAAAATATTATTAATATTTCTATATACTATTATACTCAGGCATAACTCTTTTATCAATTTGTGAGTTAGTAAGAAATAAAAGTGTTAAAGAGAAGTCACATATAAAGAAGAAATGTTTTGAGCAGAACTTTTCCAATTTTTAAAACTCTTCTCCCAAATCCCTGACTTACTTCCAAATGGCTCACTACTGGGCCATGAATAATGACTCTAACAAAATACAGAATAATGAGAAACTTAGAAAATTACCTCACATTCATGTGTTTAAAATAACTTAAATCAAAAGACACTTTTAACTCTTCCTTCCTTCCCTCTAACACAAACTTCAAGGAATATTTTAAACAATGAATTTAGCGACATGCCCTAACATTCTTTAAGTAATAATTTAAAGAAAAACAAATCCTGAACTGTTTTCAACTCTTACTAAGTCTGCACACAAAAGCAGACAAAGAAGGGTAATTCAAAGCAAACTTTAAAAATACTCTTTCAATTACCACACTATTTCAGGAAAAACAGTAAGGAGAGAATAATGAAATAACTGCTTCAATTCTCTACTTCACTGCACATGTAATAAACACGACCATAAAGACAAATACATTTGAAAGTAAATGAAACGTTATTTTAATTTGTTCCCAATTCCTTAAGTCGTAAGTCTGGCAAAGGATCAATTTTTCAAAGTTCCAGAACAAGCCTTATGCAATATTAATTCCCAAGAATGTACAATAAATCTCTGAATTTCTTATTCATAAAGAACAAGATAACATTCACCAGTTCTCCCCACCCTCCTCCCCCAAATTGCAATAGTTTATCGATGAATACCTGCACTACTGTACTGAACAGATTCTGCTCTGAGCAGAGGTGGTATGTTGGTTATCTTCTTCTGGGTACTTCACTATTTCTGCCCTGACAATATGCTGTCAATTCCGTATAACATAAACAAGATGCAGAAGAAAGGGGGAGAGAAAGAAAGAAAACAATGGAAAGTGTGTTCAATGACTGAAAATAGATGGGAACATCAAAGTAGAAAAAGAAATACGTACACAAATTTAAACAAGCCACAAAAGAAATAGCAGAATATATGCAATTATAAAAGGAAAGAAAACGAACAAAGATCCAAGAAGCATTACAATTCTATTTAATTACTGAAATGGACATGTCTACTGAGCCTCCCAGAAAAGCTGTGGGCTCTATTTTTTATATCACAATTACATGTAACACATAATGCCCAGTATTTCAGAAGACAACAAAGAATTTGGGGGCTTTTCTCTACTAAAGTGCAGCAGAGGTACTCATTCAATTTCCTTTTACAAACATTACTGAGGATCTACCATGGGCCAGTCGCTCTACACTGGGAACAAATGGTGAAGTGCACAGGATTTGTTCATAAGTTGCTGTCGGAAGGGAACATGCACACAGCTAACTGTCATACCAGGTAAGAACTTTACTCTTTACTAATGGGTTTATAATATGTGTAGGAACAAACAGTGGTTCATTTTCTTTGAAGGTAGGGAGAGGATGCATAAATCAGAGGAAGTTGCATGTCATTTACAGTTTTTACCTTTAATTGTACTTATTATTGTCAAAGATTTCCTTTTGATGCTCACTTCCCTGGTCCTCACAGCCCTAACCTCTGTGTTTCGAAATTTCATACACAAGTAAGTAAGATCAAAATATATTTTTTATAATTAAAAAACATACCATATTTTAAGCATGACAGCTGATGTTTTCAAATAAAGAATTCTGCTAAGTAACAGATCTAAACTAGTTACATTTTTTTATTACTATAACCCTTGAGATGAGAAGACCAATAAGACAAATATAACAGAGATAACACACTCCCCACATTTTTTAGACTTGGAACTATACCCGCTTTTAATGAGTTCAAATATTTTATTTTAGAAAGATCTTCCTTCATCATAGCATCTATTAATTAGCACATAGAGGAAAACATATTAATCAGGCTGCTGCTTGTGATAATGTTTATAAAGTCTGGATAAACAACCGACAGTAAATGAACAGGACGCTAAGGTGTATTAGCCTTGGACAGGCTCTGCTCCAGTTCTCCAGCAAGCAGTATTAACTTCTGGACAAGACTCATGATTTACTAGGCACTCAGCCTGATGCTATCACAGGAGCATTGCCAACTGCCACATGACGTATGAGGGGGGTGCATCAGTGACCCATTGAACACCATCATCTGGCCTCCCCAAACCTAAGTGTTTCATGCCAAACTATGGGTTACAATAAAGAGAAGGGATTTTCATAATCAGCAAGCAACTCATTAATCCTCCAAAATGATGGTTTAAACCCTATGTTATAAACACAACCAGGTCACTGACCTGTGGTCAAGACATTCTGGTCAAAGTATTGACTAACATAAACGACTTGGATTTTCACCACTAATTCTCATCAAATTAATTAAGAACTAACAAGGCAACATCTTTCTTGAGGGCCTTGGTTGTTTGACATAAAGCTCTGTACAAAATTTCTGAACTGGAAGCCAGAATCAAAGCTTTACATATTCAGGACTTTGCTTTCTCTGAGTAAACAAAGCATAATTTCTATGATATAAACTTCATGGTAGGGACTTCACAGTAGTTGCCTGTTCACAAATCATTCAATCATCGATGTTTTCAGAGAAAAGTGTTACCTACAAAACACCAGTCTTTATGTTTGGAGCTAGAGAGTAAACTCAATTGTTCTCTGCTATTAGTCAAGAGAGTGAAAACAATGCAGTGGCCCTAAAAGAAAGGGAGCTGTGTGGTTGAACACCAGCTTAACCCCTGTTTTGTCAGGGTTCCAAGTAGATACTAGTACTGGAAGTGGTAGCTCTCCATTAGGGTAAGCAAGAAAGCAACTTAGGAGTTGAAGTGGTAAGGTATAAGCAATAGAGATGGACTTGGGAAAGATAAATCTGGTCAATTCCGCAACTGTGCTCTAATCCAGATAGTAGAAACATATCTACCTTATAAAAGTCATAGTTGGTCACCCTCAGGATAGAGAGGAAACATACTCTGACAGCTAAAACACCTGTCACTATCACTCATTCAAAGCAAACCACTATTCCAGGTACTGGAAACATTTCAACAAACAATCATGATCTCTTTTTTTTTTTTTTTTGAGATGCATTAAGAGTCGAGCAAGGAAAACAAACGCATAAATTATTAAAGAATACTATGACTGATACAAATTCAACATGCAAAAGATTATAGGTTACCACTCGAAGCACAGATATAGCACTTTTTAAAAGCATGGTACCATGCACACAGTAGGGCGCTTAAAGAAAGCGACTCTCCTTCCCCTCCCGTGTGATAGCATGTGCACCATGTCATCACCGTCAGTAACAGTCGCAACTCTGGGCAAGCTACTTCGCCTCTTTGGTCTTCACACTCTCCTAATCTATAAAACACAAGGTTTATCTATGTGGCCGCTAAGATCCCATTTGGTTTTGAAACTATATGAAAAAAAAAATTTTTTAAGTGAATAGAAAAAGAAAAAAACTGGAATATGATCTGACGTAGGGTTTAGCAATATTTTTTTGGAACGTTCTCCTCAGGCAAGGGAACCAACCATCAACAAAATGGGTGATGGTTATGAAACCATCAGTGAAAGGCCACATTAAATAATCATTAAATAATGAAAAGGCCACCTACTGATTGAGAGAAGACAGTTGCAAATGATATGATGAAGAATTCACATACAAAATACATAAAGAACTCACACAACTCACTATCAAAGAGCAAAACAACAGAAAAACAGAATTAAAAATGTTCAGAGGACTGAAATAGGCATTTTTTATACACAAGACATACAGATGGCCAAAAAAAACACACAAAAAAGATGCTGCTCAACTCTTCTAACCATTAAAAAAAATACAAATCAAAACCACAATGAGGTACCACTTCACACCTGTTAGAGTAACTACTGTCAAAAAGACAAGAAATAACACGTGTTGGCAAGAATGTGTAGAGAAGGGAGCCCTCCTATACTGCTGCGGGAATGCGAATTGGCACAGCCACTACGGAGAACACCATGCAGGCTCCCCAAAGCACTGAAAACAGAAATACCATATAACCCAGTAATTCCATTCCTGGGTACGTATCTGAGGAAAGCAAAAACACTGATTTGAGAAGATATACGCACCCCAATGTTCACAGCAGCACTAATTATAATAAACAAGATATGGAAGTCACGTGTGTTCATCAGCACAAAATGGGTAAGAAAGATGCGACACACACACACACAATGGAATATGCTCAGCCATAAAAAGAGTGAAATGTTGCCATTTGCAACAACAGGCATGGACTTGGAGGTTATTATGTTTAGGGAAATAAGTCAGATAGAGGGAAAATAAATACTGTGTGTCTTGAGTTACATGCAGAATCTAAAAAATAAAACAAACTAAATATCACAAAATAGAAACAGCTTCACAGATATGAAGACCAAACTAGTGGTTACCAGTGGGTAGAGAGAAGAGGAAAGGGGAAAGATAGGGGAGGGGATTAAGAGGTACAACCTACTAGGGATAAAAGAAATAGAATACAAGGATAGAATGCATAGTTAGCATTTTTTATAACTTCATATGAAATATAACCTATAAAAATATAGGATCACTAAAACTAACACATACCTAGTTCAAAGCAAAGAGTTATAATTTATGAACTGGCCAGTGAAAGTGTCACTAATAGGGAATTATTAAAAATGGACCTAGAGCACACTTGAGCTATCTGTCTACCCTCTTGGAGTCTGGACCTCCCTGCGCTCCTCCTTGAGGATAAGGACTGTAACTTCTTCATCTCTGTGTCCCCAACTTCTAGTGTTCTGGCACAAAGACCCTCAGAAAACGTTTTCTGTCTTAGTAAACAGCATTCCTTCTTTTTGCCTTCTTCCCTTCCTTGAACAGCTTGTAAAGTGTGTTGATAACTCATTTTATATGACTCTCAAATGGGAATAATCTAGGTTAAAACTAAAATAGCAGAATCTATTTAAATAATTGGTGAATGGAACTAAGACTAAGGCCTTATTATAAATATTTGTCACAAACAAAATTACTATAGCATCAATTTCCATGTGACTGGTGAGTCTACAATCTAGCTTCTTCTGTATAAGATAATACAAAACACTTTATCACTCGATGACACAGTTCCTTCAAGACTCTTTCGAATGATGTGAAACCACAGGACGCAGGTGCACAAGCTCGCTCTCTCCCTCCCTTCCTTTCCACCCGACTCCTCCACTTTCTGTATATAAACTATTTATCTCCACTGCTTTTAAATGAACTTTCAGAGACGTCAAATGGCCAATAGGTACATGAAAAGATGCTAAACATCACTAATTAACAAATTAAAACTACAATGAGATATCACCTCCACACTTATGTTGGAGAGGATGTGGGAAAAAGGAAACCCTGAATGAGAACGTAAACTGGTGAAGCCACTGGAAAACAGTATGGAGTCTCCTCAGAAAGTTAAAAACAGAACTACCATACCATCCAGCAATTCCATCTCTGAGTACTTATCTGAAGAAATATGCACTCCCATGTTCATTACAGTGTTATTTACAATAAGCAAAATATGGAAACAGCAAAGTGCCTGTTGATAGGTGAATAAAGAAAATGTGGAATATAAATATATGTACACACACACAATGTAATATTATTCAGCCATGAGAAATAACAATCTGCCATTTGTGAAAACATGGGTGGACTTCGAGTACATTGTGCAAAATGAGATAAATCAGACAGAAAATAACAAGAACTGTATGATATTACTTACATATGAAATTTTAAAAAGCCAAAACTGCACACACACACACACAAAAGAATAAAATGGCTGTTCCCAGAGGATGAGGGGATAGGAAAGATGTCCTCTAAACGGTACAAACTTACCATTATCAGTAAATAAGTCCTAGAAATAATGCACAGTACAGTGAATATAGAAAGCAATATTGTTTTATAATCATTAAACTTGCTAAGGGATTAGAACTTAATTCTTTAACTACTAACAAAGATACTTATGTTACATGATAGAGGTACTAATTGCTGCTATAATGGCAAAATCATATTACAATATATAAAGATATCAAATAAACATGTTATATACTTTAAATTTACATAATGTTTGTGCCAAATATATTTCAATAAAAAATAATACTGTGTTCAAGATAGCTTGCAAGCACATTCTTAGAAACATCTTTTAAAAATGATGAACTTTCAAAAATGTTTCCTTCCACTGAGAAAACTTAACTGTGAAATACATAATTTAACTGGCAAAGGCACAAAACTCATTGGTCTAAGGAATGGAGAGTGAGGTTTGCCTACACAAAGGTTCTGACAGACCCAGTGAAGGAGGGCTTAGTAGCTTGAATTCATCTTCAAATGAATGCATTCAAAGTAAACAACAAGTTGAAAACAGAACTAAACTTCATGGTCTAAGAAGATAGGGTGCACTTACAAATAAGGTGTCCAGGCAGGGTGAGGGGCTCTGTAGTTAACACAGCGGACACGGATTTAGTTAAAATGTGCCTAGCTGTTAAGTCCATCTCTAAAAGTCCAAATAGTAACTTTCTGCCTCTTGTGACTAAGAGTGAGCTAAAAATACAAATGAAGCTTCCCTAGAGTTCTGCCTTTTAACAGTACCCCAGTCACTCCACCCCTCCGGAGATACCCTAGAACCTGCGCACTGCTGGGGGCTCAGGCGAGTACAGACCCCCTTGTCCACGGGGCCATCAGCACTGCACGGGCACACCTTCTCTAGAGGGGCTCGTCACTGGGTCTCTTGTTTTTCATTCCTCCAGTTGAGAAACCTCAACATGATCTGGGAGGACTTCTCCCTTTTACACTGATTCTTCTATAAAATGTCTCTTACATCCATCCCTTCCCTTCCGATTCCGGTCCTTATCACACGAGGGCAGTAACCCAGTCTCCTTGCTTCAACCTCTCTGGCCCCCATCCACACACACACACACAAATTCTATTAGATTAATCCCATCTAAAAACTGCTTTCGTTTATTTCCCTGCTTAAAATTATTTTCCACTGTCAATATGTGAGATTAAAATTTATCAACTTGGCATTCATAAATCTCCATAATTTTTCCTCAAATTTCCTTCACACTCCAAACATAAATGGTCATTTATTTTAACCAAACAGCTCTTCTCTTTCCAAAATACAATCTAAAGTTTTCAACTTGTTTGTGCCAGCTTCTTTTTCAACTCCCCACTCCAAATCACCCAGTAAATCTTCCCCCAATATGGCAGATTGGAAACATTTAGGGGTACTGAGATCAGAAAGACCTGAGTTCAAATCCTGGCTCCACCACTGCCCAGCTGTAGATAAGCAGATCGAGTTACTTAACCTCTCTGCAGTTTCAGTTTTCCAACCATAAAATGATGAAGTGCTACCTGCCCCAGAGTTATTATAAGGATTAAATTATATAACAGTAGCTGGCATGTTTATTAATTTTCTTCACTGTATCTTAAACTCTTAAATCTCCTCTGGATCCAACAATAAATCAAAATTATATGATCAATTAATCATTTATGATCATCTGATAATCATTTATGGACTACCTAGTTTACCAGGCACAAACATCATTTAGAAAGTGAAGCTACAAAGCAGAGGAATCATGTGATTTCTGGGATCTGCCAAGTTCCCTACAGTCAAGCAAATCAGTGATTTCTCTTGTATCCATCCTCCTAGGCCAAAATCAAGTAACTACTTTGTGTCTGGGAACAATTTATAAGGCACAAATAGCTAAACACTTTGTCTGGCCACAGTAAGTGCTGAAATGTCTTTTGAATAGTGAGAAGTAAAAGTAGATTTCCAGACTTCCAAATATTTTAATGAAGTTCTAGAAACAGCTATATCAGCATAACAATTTTCAACTGACATTTGCTCAAACTGTCTAAAACTGTGCACACGTGCACACACAAAGAGTGACCATGGAAAGAAGACACAGAATTAACTCAGAGAATCAAAGAGAAACTTAAGGATGGAGGAAGATCCTTATACCTTTGTAGCTTCACAAAGCAGGGAGAAAGTGGAGGTCAAGGGAAAATGTAATTTATCAATATATGTGGCTTCTAAGCAAACCAACCACTCTGAAGCCTAATTTTAAACTACAGGCTCTTGCTCTCATTTTTTTATTCAATCAAACATGTGAAGTAGTGTGTTACTGTGTCTCTAAGTGCTGACTACTGGTGTTCATGTTTCTTTCTTAGTCTAAGAGAACTGTCTAGGAATAGTGAAAGAATTCAGAAATACTCAATAATTAATACAATTATTAAATTAACAATAAAATAACATCAAGAATTAATATTACAATGCAGGATATTTTACACAAGAGCAGAGAGCAACACATTTTTTTCTACAGTGTTTTACCAAAGCAAACACAGAAGATGCCTAATAGGGTAAACTCTACTTAAGATTAAACTTCAATAAATAGTTGGGATTTTCTATAAAACATAAAAAGAATATTATACAGTAATCATGGAAGAAGAACTTAAATAAAGAAGTACAAAATAATATGGTCAGTTCCTTAGCCATTATTTAACCACTGATGAAATTTTTATTACATTAATCTCATTTTTCCAACAAAAAAAGGACAAAATGAGGTTTCAAGGGTATCATCATTTGGCAAAAAGTTAACATCCTCCATCTTCTGCAATAAACACTGACTCATACAAACAATCTATTTTTAAGGCTATTAGGGATATGTAAATAGAATGCATAAATGTAAAAGGATTCAGAGTAAAAAATTAATGTCTTTTAAGAAATAAATTATTTTTTTAAGTATACAGTTCAATATAATCACCTGACACTGTTCTATTTCTGCTTTGTTTAACTTGATTCCAAGGATTTCAGCAGCAACTTTCTGAAAACACAGGAAGACCTGCATAACAAAAACAGGTTTAAATGATTTAAAACAGACATGCCTAAGTTACCTTCAAACAAGTTGAATTTTCTAAAAAATGATAAACAGCAAGAGCTGCAAAAAATATGATGTACCAGGTTATTCCAAAAATAGTTCTATTTGTCAAATACAGCAACATTTTAAGTATAATAATTTTTAAATGATTAAACCATAATTTGAAAATTCATACACTTCACTGAACTAAATTTATACATATATCCTGAAAAACTTACACTCTTAAAGAGTTAACATAATTAATTACAGCTACCACATTAAAAAAAAAATACTACTAGCCAAATAATATACTGCTGTAAGTTCTAAAGAAAATGAAAGTAGTCTATATTTCACTACCTGGGTAAAGTTTCTCACTGCCAATTTTACGCTGATCTTTTGATATGGCATTAGCCTACGATGAAAGGTCTTACTTTCCACTCTTTCATAATCTCTAAGGTTCTAATCAATTTTAATAAATTCTCTCTGGAGTGAAAAACTTAGTAACCTTTACTGTATTTTGTCAAACAGAAAAGTAGCAGTATAGGACTTCCCTGATAGCCTGCAATGCAGAAGACCCCAGTTTGATTCCTGGGTCAGGAAGATCTGCTGGGGAAGGGATAGGCTATCCACTCCAGTATTCTTGGGCTTCCCTTGTGGCTCAGCTGGTAAAGAATCCACCAGCAATGCAGGAGACCTGGGTGCGATCCCTCAGTTAGGAAAACCCCTAGAGAAGGGAGAGGCCACCCATTCCAGTATTCTGGCCTGGAGAATTCCATGGACTGTATAGTCCACAGAGTCACAGAGTCAGACACCACTGAGTGAGTTTCACTTTCATAATCCAGTATCATGAAACAAAAATCTATAAAGACTTCTATAAACATTCTTTCATACATAGATAGCTTATATGGGATCCACTATGATTCCTGGAGCTCCAATACAGTCTTTGCTTGTCTGCATACCTTGTGTTTGCTCCTTAAATATCCAAATTTATTCTGACCCCGACTTACTCATGACTCAGTTCAGTTCAGTCACTCAGTCATGTTGGATTCTTTGAGAACCCACGAACCGCAGCGCACCAGGCCTCCCCATCCATCACCAACTCCCGGAGTCCACCCAAACCCATGTCCATTGAGTTGGTGATGCCATTCAGCCACCTCATCCTCTTTCGTCCACTTCTCCTCCTGCCCTCAATCTTTCCCAGCATTAGGGTCTTTTCAAAGGAATCAGCTCTTCACATCAGGTGGCCAAAGTATTGGAGTTTCAGCTTCAACATCAGTCCTTCCAATGAACACCCAGGACTGATTTGTAGGATGATCTGCTTTAGGTTGGATCTCCTTGCAGTCCAGGGGACGCTCAAGAGTCTTCTCCAATACCAAAGTTCAAAAGCATCAATTCTTTGATGTTCAGCTTTCTTTATAGTCCAACTTCACATCCATACATGACTACTGGAAAAACCATAGCCTTGACTAGACGGACCTTTGTTGGCAAAGTAATGTCTCTGCTTTTTAATATGCTGTCTAGGTTGGTCATAACTTTCCTTCCAGGGAGTAAGCATCTTTTAATTTCATGGCTGCAATCACCATCTACAGTGATTTTGGAACCCAGAAAAATAAAGTCAGCCACTGTTTCCACTGTTTTCCCATCTATTTCCCATGAAGTGATGGGGCCGGATGCCATGATCTTAGTTTTCTGAATGTTGAGCTTTAAGCCAACTTTTTCACTCTCCTCTTTCATTTTCATCAAGAGGCTCTTTAGTTCATCTTCACTTTCTGCCATAAGGGTGGTGTCATCTGCACATCTGAGGTTAATGATATTTCTCCCGGCAATCCTGATTCCAGCTTGTGCTTCCTCCAGCCCAGCATTTCTTATGATGTACTCTGCATATAAATTAAATAAGCAGGGTGACAATATACAGCCTCGATATACTTCTTTTACTATTTGGAACCAGTCTGTTGTTCCATGTCCAGTTCTAACTTTTGCTTCCTGACCTGCAGACAGGTTTCTCAAGAGGCAGGTCAGGTGGTCTGGTATTCCCATCTCTTTCAGAATTTTCCACAGTTTATTGTGATCCACACAGTCAAAGGCTTTGGCATAATCAATAAAGCAGAAATAGATGTTTTTCTGGAACTCTCTTGCTTTTTCGATGATCCAGCAGATGTTGGCAATTTGATCTCTGGTTCCCCTCCCTTTTCTAAAACCAGCTTGAATATCTGGAAGTTCACAGTTTGTGTATTGCTGAAGCCTGGCTTGGAGAATTCTGACCATTACTTTACTAGCATGTGAGATGAGTGCAATTGTGCGGTAGAGTTCGAGCATTCTTTGGCATTGCCTTTCTTTGGGATTGGAATGAAAACTGACCTTTTCCAGTCCTGTGGCCACTGCTGAGTTTTCTAAATTTGCTGACATATTGAGTGCAGCACTTTCACAGCATCATCTTTTAGGATTTGAAATAGCTCAACTGGGAATTCCATCACCTCCACTAGCTTTGTTCACAGTGATGCTTCCTAAGGCCCACTTGACTTCATGTTCCAAGATGTCTGACTCTAGGTGAGTGTGAGTGGGTCGTGAAGATCTTTTTGTATTCATGACTACTTACTGAATATTTATCACAGCTTCAATATTCTGGCCTGGAGAATTCCATAGACTGTACAGTCCATGGGGCCGCAAAAAGTTGGACAGGACTGAATGACTTTCACTTTCAACAATTTAATTTTAACTTCTAATCAAAAAGAGATGATGTCCCCAAAAGGCTTATGTCATCTGTACCCCAAAGAGCATAACATATTACAGTTCACTGATTTAAAGTTCAAGGAGAAACAGGAAAGCTAGTGTGGTGAAATAGAGAGAAAGGAAGACTGTAAAAGAAAAACAGCAGAGTGACTAAGAGCATACAAATCAGGTAAGATCTGGTGGGCTACTATGGGGAGGACTTTGGCTTTCATTCCCTCTGAGTGAAACGGAGGGTGGCTTGATGTGTCTTCTGTTTTAACAAGGTCAATCTGGTTGTTGTATCAACTATTCACTACAGAAGATCAAGGGTAAAGAAGAGAAATTGGCAAGAACACTCACGTAAGAGATGATGGAGGCCTGAAACAAAGTGGCAGCAATGGCGATGGCAAGAAAAGTCATCAGATTATTGGCACATTTTGAAAGAAGGACCAACAGGACTTGGTGAGAGTTGTGGTATGTCAAAGACTGGAGTCAAGGATGACTCCAAAATTTTCTTGGTCTTAGCAACCGGTAGGAGATCTACCACTTATTGAAGTAGGGAAGACTGGAAAAGATTTGAGGAAGAAATATCAAGAGCTCAGTTCTGGACCTGAATCCTGAATTAAACTGAGATTGGCTCTTAAGATACTTAACCAGGAGTGCTGGGGTATATGGGTCTGGAGTTCAGGGAAGAGGCCTGGCCAAAGCCATGAGACTAGATGAGGTCACAAAGGGAATAAGTTTAAAAAAGAGAGATATCCAAGGACTGTGCCTAGGGCAATTCAATGAAGGAATCGGCAAAGATGATAAGAGAGTAGTTAGCAAGGCAGGAGCAAAACCAGAAGATGCAGTATTCTGGAAACTAAGTGAACACAGTATTTCAAAGAGGAGCGAGTGATCAACTACTTCATATGCTGCAACTAAATCAAGTAAGATGAGAACTAACAACTGGCCACTGAATTTAGCAAAAAGGAGGTCACTGATGACCTTAATAAGAGCATTTTTGGGTGAAACATTAGGGGCAAAAGTCTGCCTGGAACTGTTCAAGACAAAATGGGAGGAGAGAACTAGAGACAGCTCTTTGAAAACATTCCACTGTTAAGTAGCAAAAAGTAAGAGTCAGCTAACGATGTGGGAATAAAGCGTTTTCTTGTATTTAAGGTAAGAGAAGTCATAACATTTCGTGCGCTGAGAGAATAATCCAGTAGACAGGAAAAAAACTAAGCAGGAGTGAGAATTTTAAGCCGTGTTTGTTACTAGGCAAAGAGATACAGGACTAAGGCACAAGGAAGGAGTTGAGACTAGCTACGAGCAGAGACAGCTCAACCCTCACAGTAATCTCAGAGGAGACAGAGACATGGGAATGGACAGTTGTTGGGAAGCAGAGGTGGCAAGCGCATGTGAAAGTTGTCTTCCCTTTGTTTCAGTATTTTTTTTATAAAATAAGAAACAAGGGAATCAGCTAAGAGAATGGATGACAAAGGTTTGAAGATTTGAAAAGAGACGCTATAAAACAGTCATCTAGGTGAAGGAGAGAGACAATGGCCTAAGGACATAAGTACTAGGCAGCATTAAGGCCCACTTGAGGTGAGTTGACTGTGGACTGTAAGTGAAACCTCCAATATGCCTCTGGGCTTTTTTCTCTCATGTTCAAATACATGAGTGCAATCATATAAGGGGGCGTGGTCAAGGTTTAGTCAAATAAGTCAGATAAAGTGACTGAGGGGAAAGGGAATTGACAGAATACTGCATGGTAATGATTCTGACTGACCGTGAGTAAGGAAGAAAGGAAAATGAGGACGTGAAAGGTCAGGGGCAAGTGTTAGGATCAGTGTCACTCAGGCCCTGCTGGGGCTGCAGACTGACTGGACTGGACGAGGGCATTCCAGCTGGCCAGCGATCAGCATGCCTGGTACAGAAATATGAGATAACAGAAGGGCTCCAGCAATCTGCAGTGAAAGAGCAGGGCGCATGGCTGAGGCGGGGTGGCGAACAAAGATACTGACACCACCAAGAATTATGACAAAGGCGGTATCAGAGAGAGTACAGTAAGACCGGAGATCAACTTTTCAAGCAATGAGGGAAGTAACCTGTGATTGGAGATGACGTAACGTGATTTCACAAGAACAAACCATTTCAAAAGGTGAAAAGTAAAGTCGCTCAGTTGTGTCCGACTCTTCGGAGACCCCATGGACTGTAACCTACCAGGCTCCTCTGCCCATGGGATTTTCCAGGCAAAAGGACTGGAGTGGATTGCCATTTCCTTCTCCAGGAAATCTTCCCGACCCAGAGATCCCACATTGTAGGCAGATGCTTTACCATTTGAACCATTTCGAAGTTGCATTTAAAAAGAAAACAATGAGGATTTTTAAAGGTCATTCAACAAAAGTACACAAAAAATACTAAGTGGTTAAACACAAGCTAAACTACTGGAAGTTAAAATAATTCTACAATGACAAGAGACCCCCCCAGGAAGATAAGTGAGGGTAAAAGCCCAATCCATGGATGGGTTTATCAAGGAATATTGGTACTGTATACATTTTTAAAGTAGGTAGGTGTCCCACGTTAGCATTATCCTGGGTAAAGGGTTCTAACACATCGCATTTTTAAGTGAGTTTGATTCTTCACAAGATTAAATATATTTTATATTATTTAATATTTATCCTAAGCATAAAACCATCAGAGAAATCATATAGAAAAAACACCAAAAAGATTAAACCACAGAAAAATTCAAACAGCCTTTGGTTGCAAATGTCAAGAAAATTAACGATCAAACAAAAATCTGGGCAGTGGAAAGAGAATATTTGTAAAAATTATGACAAACGACTATTATGTTATCCCTAACACAAAAATGGTCATAGAAAATTTTAAAAAGCAATAAAAACATAATAAACAGGTAATAAGAAGAAAATTAACAATAAATAAATTTATACAAGTATATAAATATTGTAAACAGATAATAAGGCAGAAAGTAGGTAATAATATTTTAAAAATTTTAACCTCAATAGCAGTCAAAGAAATTTAAATAGTAAAATACCTTTTAATACCTTGTCTACCAAACTGACAAAGGTTTAAAATTAAATAAATAAATTCTGAATGTTAAAAAGATTACAGCGATATGGCACTCATACAATGCTGATGGTAGTATAAACTAACTTAGGCTTTCTGATGGTAATTTGGCAAAAGGTTTCAATTCCCTTCCAAGGAAATAATCAAAACTTAGACAAAATTTTACATTAGATATTTTGCAAATTTTTACAATGTCCTGAATTTGGAAATAATCTACATATCCAACAACAGGGACCTGGTTGAATAAATCTGAACATTTATTTAATGGATTATTGAATATAATGGGTTTTTAATCTATTTAGTAATATTAAACGACACAAGAAATTATTTCTATACTATGATCTCAATTTTTTAAAAAATTAACATTTAGCATGGTTAATATGGTGAACCCTGAAATGTCAATCCTTAGGTTTACAAATCCTACCTCCACCACTTATTCTGTGTACCCTGAACCCCCACAACATAACCTCTCTAAGACTATTCTATAAAACAGAGATAATTACTTATGATTACTGGAAAATAAACCTGACTTACATGCGAAGATATTTTGGACTAATTCAAAAATACTTTAACATCATTGTAAATCTCTTACTTAAATGGTTATGGTGATTTACAGAACAAGCATCCAATCAAATGCAAATTAATTTATTAACAACTAAACAGAGATAACAAAGTAGTACATGTCCATCACAAAGTAGGCACTCAGTAAACACAGTCCAATAGCTGTGGTAACAGCAGCAGCAGAAAACGAGACTATCATGTGAGGTCATGAATGATCATCTCTGGACACTGAGATTATGAGTGATTTATATTCTTTTTATTGGAGAAGGAAATGGCAACCCACTCCAGTGTTCTTGCCTGCAGAATCCCAGGGACAGCACAGCCTGGGAGGCTGCCGTCTATGGGGGTCGCAGAGTTGGACACAACTGATGCAACTTAGCAGCAGCAGCATCATATTCTTTTTAAGTTTTGTATTTTTAATTCCCTAAAAGAATCATGAAATTATATTAAATAAATTATAAGAGGAGTATCAATAGAATAAGCATGTTGTATATAACCTAAGATATTTAATGTCTTCAATAGGAATTAATTTAGTCTAAAGTTAAATAATGGAAGTACACTTCCTATGAATATTAGTAAATAAAAGTAAAGCATCACTTCATTCGTTATCTTACTTACAGAGTCTCCTGTCTTTGCTGAGACAAAGTGGCTACTAAAGCCATTTTCCTGGCAAAATCGTAAGTGTTTTTCAGGTTTTACTGTTCGCATATGCTCCAAATCAACTAGAAAGGTGAACAAAAACAGAAAACAAAACTCAACAATAAAGTCAATCAATAAACACAAATATAAGTATTTAGCAAGTTTAAATGTGACTTCTTTTCCAGTATTACACCCTAGCTTAGACACTAACTGTGTAATCTGGGGCAATTCTTTTAATCTCTTTATGCTTCAGTCTCTAAATCTAAAAGCTGGGAAAGACAAATGGACCTATCATATATAAAGTTCTTTGAGAATTAATCCATGTTTAGTGCACAATGGGGCTTCCTTGGTGGCTCAGCTGGTAAAGAATCCACCTGCAATGTGGGAGACTTGGGGGGTGATCCCTCAATTGGGAAGATCCCCTGGAGAAGGGAGAGGCTACCCACTCCAGTATTTTGGCTTGGAGAATTCTATGGACTGTATAGTCAACGGGGCGGCAAAGGGTCGGACACCACTAAACAACTTTCACTTTCATGCACAATGACCAACACATGTTAAGCGCCCAGAAAACTAAAAGCTTCCATTCCTATTATCTATATAGCTTGAGGCACATTTGATGATACTCAAAAATATGCATTAGTATGATGCATTTAAACACAGTGATTAATTGTAACATATACTTACCACAGCATATTTGGTTTGACAGTTTAATTACTTTAATACATTAATTACAATAGTTCTGTACTCTGTATAAACTTTCATGTTAACACAAGTACATTATTAATTTTCTGCCAAAAGATATCAATATTTCATTGTCTACTTACTTTATTTACAGTTACAGCTTAATTTCACAAAGACATAGCTCATTTGCTTTCCAATTCTAAAACTGTCCATTTTGAAAGCAGTAATGGGCCAGGATATATTTTCTTGAATAGTGGTAGGTGCTTTAAAGCAAAGCACAGTACTCATATCCAATACTGGTTTTATCCAACATAGTATAATTTTTTTCAAATGTGATCTTTTATTGAACAGTTTCTCTTTTTACAACACTACAAACCCTATAAGGGTGTTGATTCAATGCCGTCAAATTATAAGGCAAATATATTCACAGGATTTAAGGACAACTAGGCTCTTTGAGTCAATATAGGAAAAAAAACTTAAACTGATTTCCTGAGGAAGGGACCCAACTGACTTGTAAAAACTTGTAAATTTGCAAATCTAGTAAGCTTACATAATAGTGGCAATTGATTATCAACTAAAAAATGCTCTCATACTACGTAAAAGGCTTTATATGAAATTACATTGAAGGTCTTTAGTTTGTAAGCTCAAGAGATCTTTCTCTAGGAGATTTTTGATCTACTGGGGGATTCCCAAGCCCCATTTATACTGCTTAGCTTGGATAATATGTACCTTTTTCCTTTTCTGGCCACAACTTGCTGTTCCTTAAACATCACTGAGACTTTATTTACAAGAAGAGGCCAAAAAATGTCCATATACCACAGGCATCAATTTGTTGACGACTAAAATACTAAGCTATTAGCACTGACATTTGTACATCTAGTTTACAATAATATTGAAATTAGAATATTTTCCTAATTCAACAAGAGTAAGAACAAATCGTGTCACTAGGAAAATTCCCCAGTGAAATCATTGTCCAATTAAAAAAATAAAGTCTTTTATTTTAAAAATAAAATCATTGTCCAATTAAAAAAATAAAGTCTGTCATTCAACATGTATGTGCATTTGTCTGTTCTAATAGAATAGTCTGCCATGGTTGTGTCTTTTCTTCCTTTCTTTCTTCTCTCCCTTCTCCACTTGCCCTACCAGATAACTCTTCAACTATTTATGTAGATAAACTACTATAAATTTATCCATAGAGCACTGGGGGATTTACTAGCCAAAAGTTTTTTCCTAACAAAGATAATCATTAGAGACTAATAGTTATCACTAATCAATTGATAAAAAATTATGCAATAAATATTTATTGAGTATTTATTATATACCAAGCACTATGGTAGGCAGTGAGAACCCAAAGAGGAAAAAAGATACAATCCAGGTCCTAAAAAAATTGCCACCAGTATTAGGAATATAAAAGACTGTTAAGAAACATAAAAGTTATCTTAAATAACCGAGATTCTGAGAATGACACAGCAGATATAGAAAAGGCCCTCGCAGAATTTAACCATTGTTTTCCTCTGTTGTGTTAGAATTTAGTGAGCAAAATTTATAAGGCCTTAATTACTAGAGTTTGTTGTTGTTGTTCAGTTGCTAAACTGTATCCGACTCTTGCAACCCCAAGGACTAGAGCCGCCAGGCTCCTCTGTCCATGGGATTACCCAGGCAACTATAGTGGAGTGGGGTGCCATTTCCTTCTCCAGGGGATCTTCCCGATCCAGGGATCAAACCCATGTCTCCTGCATTGGCAAGTGGATTCTTTATTGCTAAGCCACCAGAACGCCCTAGTTACTAGAGTACTTCATTCTAAATAATCCAGAAATAAATTCTGACAATAAAACTACAATGAGATACTGGTAAATTCTTTCATTTCTTCAATTTCTGAAAACATCCTTTAAATTATTATCCAGTATTCATCTAGCATGCATGTGGTAACAATCTCACTACTATGATTTAATTTCCCTTATATCCTTCAGTGCAGTGGTCCCCAACATTTGTGGCACTAGGGACCAGTTTCTTGGAAGACAGTTTTTCCATGACCAATTCAAGCACAGCAAGGTCTCACTCCTATGAGAATTTAATGTCTGTCGCCTATCTGACAGAAGGTGGAGCTCAGGAGGTAATGCGAGCAATGGGGAATGGCTGTAAAGACAGATGAAGTTTCGATCGCTCACCGGCTCGCTGCTCATCTCCTGCTGTATGGACCAGTTGCTAACAGGCCAAAGACCAGTACCAAGTCCATGGCCCAGGGGCTGGGGACCCTGCTTCAGTCAATCAGCATTTTATTTTTTTTAATTAAATTCTTACTCTTATTATTTTTTTATTTTAATACAGCTAGTTCCTGTATTTTATTTTTGAAAACGGAATTAAAATTTTCCAATAGCATTAATACATAAACATCTCCCAAATATTCAGAAAAACAATTATCAAAATGATATAAAAAATGTCACTAACTAGAGACAACTACTGTTAACATTTGGTGTATATCCTTCCAATATCTAAACAACAGAAGGACAAGGGCATCAACATTGCAACATGCAACTTTCTTTCAGCTCTACCAAACTATACACTGCTTAAAGTATGCTTAACAATTTCAACGGATAACCAGTTTACTGATCACTCACTCTACTCATCCAACAAATATTTGAGTGCCTACTATGTTAGGCACGGAGAAGGAAACGGCAACCCACTCCACTATTCTTGCCTGGAGAATTCCAGGGACAGAGGAGCCTGGTGGGCTACAGTCGATGGGGTTACAAAGAGTCAGACACGACTAAGCGAATAACACACACACAGACATGGGTAGGCACTGTCCTAAGAGCTTCAATTCATATCTAACAATGACCTTACATTTTAATGCAGAGAAACAGACCAACAAGTAAACTACAGAGTATTGCAAATGTTGATATATCTTACTGAAAAAAAAATAAAGCATTCATGACAGGAATTACTCTTTCAAACAGGTAGATCAAAGACCCTGAAGGCTAAGACCCCACTTACTACACTCAAAGAAAAGCCAGGAGATCAGAGTGGCTGATGACTTAGCAAGAGAGGGAGACAGCAGGAAATGAAGCTTGAAAAGCCAGAAACTATACAGGTCACTGAAAGAGAGATGCAAAGCTAGCGGGAGGTTTGTAAGGAAAAAAAATTTTAAAGATGCAATCTGACTTACGGGCTAAAAGGCTGGGGTTGCTGAATAAACTACTGTTTATTGTTTTAGTCACCAAGTCCTGTCCAACTCTTTCCTGACCCCACAGACTGCTCATCAGGCTCCTCTGTCCATGAGATTTCCCAGGCTACTATACTGGAGTGGGTAGCCATTCCCTTCTCCAGGGGATCTTCTCAACCCAAGGATCAAACCCGCATCTCCTGCATTGCAGGTGGATTTTTTACTGCTGAGCTACTGGAAAATAAACCGTAATTAAATGCAAAGCAGAGAAGACACTGAGCTAGATTACCGTCAAACTCTAGGAGAGAGAAGACAGTCATTTGGACAACAGTGGGAGCAAAAGAGATAGTAAAAAAGTAGGGCAGATTCTCAACATAGTTTTGGGATAAAAAGTGAGTAAGAAATACTCATGGATTTGACATGGATGTATAAGATAAAGAGAAATCACTTGCAGATAGTCTAACCTGGACTTTAAATGAAACAGTGCACTGTGGGTGTTGCTCCAGGTGCACAGCTGCATCAGTGCAGGTGCTTAGCAGATAAGATTTGCGGTTACACCCTCTGACACAAACCACAGCGGCATCCTCTAGGACCCACCTCCCAGAGTACTGGAAATAAAAGCACAAACAAACAAAGGGGACCTAATTAAACTTAAAAGCTTCTGCACAACAAAGGAAACTATAAGCAAGGTGAAAAGACAGCCTTCAGAATAGGAGAAGAAAATAGCAAACGAAGCAACTGACAAAGAATTAATCTCAAAAATATACAAGCAATTCCTGCAGCTCCATTCTAGAAAAATAAACGACCCAATCAAAATATGGGCCAAAGAACTAAACTGACATTTCTCCAGAGAAGACATACAGATGGCTAACAAACACATGGAAAGATGCTCAACATCACTCATTATCAGAGAAATGCACATCAAAACCACAATGAGGTACCATTTCACGCCAGTCAGAATGGTTGCTATCCAAAAGTTTACAAGCAATAAATGCTGGAGAGGGTGTGGAGAAAAGGAAACCCTGTTACACTGTTGGTGGGAATGCAAACTAGTACAGCCACTATGAAGAACAGTGTGGAGATTTCTTTCTTTTTTTTTTTTTTTTTGAATTACAAAGCTACTTTTAATACTTTGGGGTGAGCCCCACAGGAATAAAAAACACTGGGAAGGGGTAACCCCCTCACCCCCAGGAGTGGCCCAGGGGGAGGGAGGCTACCTGAGGGGTAGGAAGCACAAAAGGGACCCGCTGCAGAGTCAGGGCAAAGGGAATGCCATCGGTGCTGGGACCTGTGAGCACTACAGGAGAAAACGCCAGCGTGATGGGACTGGCTCCAGGCACACAGGCGAAGGGCAAGAGGGTTGGACACGAAGCCACAAAGCTACTTGGGTTCCTCCTTCTTCTCGTTTGCCTTTTTCTGCTTCTGCTGCATGATCTCCGAGTCCCTCTGCTCGCGGGCGGCAGCAGAAAGCCCGTCATCTCGGCGCTTTCCCTTAACCGAGTCGCTCTGCTTTTTCGTATTCTTCTGGCGGGCGAGCTCGCGCTGGTTACCGCGGGTCATGGCGACGGCAGCGGCTCCGGCCTGCCTCCATTGTGTCCAGAGATTTCTTAAAAAACTGGAAACAGAACTGCCATATGACCCAGCAATCCCACTGCTGGGCATACACACTGAGGAAACCAGAACTGAAAGAGACATGTGTACCCCAATGTTCATCGCTGCACTGTTTACAATAGCCAGGACACGGAAGCAGCCTAGATGTCCATCAGCAGACGAATGGATAAGGAAGCTGGTACATATACATAATGGAATATGACTCAGCCATAAGAATACATTTGAATAACTTCTAATTAGGTGGATGAAACTGGAGCGTATTATCCAGAGTGAAGTAAGCCAGAAGGAAAAACAATACAGTATATTAACGTGCATATATGGAATTTAGAAAGATGGTAACGATAACCCTGTATGTGAGACAGCAAAAGAGACATAGATGTACAGAATAGTCTTTTGGACTCTGTGGGAGAGGGCAAGGGTGGGATGATTTGGGAGAATGGCATTGAAACATGTATATTATCATATGTGAAACGAATCGCCAGCCCAGGTTCGATGCATGATACAGGGTGCTTGGGGCTGGTGCACTGGGATGACCCAGAGGGATGGGATGGGGAGGGAAGTGGGAGGGAGGTCCAGACTGGGGAACACATGTACACCCACGACAGATTCATGTCAATGTATGACAAAACCACTACAATACTGTAATTAGCCTCCAATTAAAATGAATTTATATTTAAAAAAAAGATTTGCAGTTAAGTATTGCTAGAGTATTCCCAATCATATACAATTACTGAAAAGAAGGGCAGGTAACTGAAGATAAAAAAGTTAAGGACTAGATTATATTGAAAAGAGCACAGAATTTAAGTTAGGTAAGAAGGGGCATCAGGAAAATGAAATATTGATAAGATTAAACGATGTTAAAGTCATCAGTGGGTTTAAAAATTACTGGAATTGGGTTATCAAAGGTGAGAGATAACAGACAAACTGGGACACATGAAACTGATAATTGATATTATGAAGAGAGTAAGTCTTCAGAATAACTATGTATACCTATCACTGATTCATGTTGAGGTGTGACAGAAAACAATAAAATCCTGGAAAGTAATTATCCTTCAACAAAAAATTAATTAAAAAAATAAAACTATGTTAGTGTTGGTAGGTGGCAACATTATAGCAGATGATGACTTCAAGGAACTGAGAGATGAAAGTATTAAAAGAATAATTCATATACAACTAAAATTGCTAATCAGGATAGCAACAGCAAAGCAGTGAAAGACCCAGGAACCAAAATCTTTCAGAAATTCAAGGTAGTGAGTGAATCAGGATTTGGCTGATAACACCAACCAATGTAAGTAGTAGGATGCATAATTGTACAGCCTGATAGTCAAATCTAAGGGTTTTTAGGCAAGATGAAGAAGAATGATACGGAAAGAGCAATATCAAGAAGGTCACTACCCACCCTTCAGTCCAGTTCAATTCAGTTGCTCAGTCTTGTCCAACTCTTTGAGACTCCATGAACTGCAGCTTGACAGGCCTCCCTGTCCATCACCAACTCCCAGAGTCCACCCAAACCCATGTCCATTGAGTTGGTGATGCCATCCAATCAACTCATCCTCTGTTGTGCCCTAATCCTCCTGCCCTCAATCTTCCCAGCATCAGGGTCATTTCAAAGGAATCAGCCCTTTGTGTCAGGTGTCCAAAGTAACGGAGTTTAAGCTTCAGTAAGTCCTTTCAATGAAGACCAAGGACTGATCTCCTGTAGGATGATCTGCTTTAGATTGGATCTCCTTGCAGTCCAAGGGACTCTGAAGAGTCTTCTCCAACACCACAATTCAAAAGCGCCAATTCTTCGGCCTTCAGCTTTCTTTACGGTCCAATTCTCACAGCCACACACGACCAATGGAAAAACCATAGCCTCGACTAGATGGACCTTAGTTGACAAAGTAATGTCTCTGCTTTTTAATATGCTGTCTAGGTTGGTCATAACTTTCCTTCCAAGGAGTAAGCGTCTTTTAATTTCATGGCTGCAGTAACCAGATGGTGATGCAGTGATTTTGGAGCCCACTATTTTCCCATCTATTCCCACAAAGTGATGGGACCAGATGCCATGATCTTAGCTTTCTGAATGTTGAGCTTTTAGCCAACTTTTTCACTCTCCTCTTTCACTTTCATCAAGAGGCTCTTTAGCTCCTCTTCACTTTCTGCCATAAGGGTGGTGTCGTCTGCATATCTGAGATTATTGATATTTTTCCCTGCAATCTTGATTCCAGCTTGTGCTTCCTCCAGCCCAGCGTTTCTCATGATGTACTCTGCACATAAATTAAATAAGCAGGGTGACAAGATACAGCCTTGATGTACTCCTTTTCCTGTTTGGAACCAGTCTGTTATTCCATGTCCAGTTCTAACTGTTGCTTTCTGACCTGCTTTCTCAAGAGGCATGTCAGGTGGTCTGGTATTCCCATCTCTTTCAGAATTTTCCACAGTTTATTGTGACCCACACAGTCAAAGGCTTTGGAACAGTCAATAAAGCAGAAATAGATGTTTTTCTGGAACTCTCTTGCTTTTTCAATGTCCGATCGGATGTTAGCAATTTGATCTCTGGTTCCTCTGCCTTTTCTAAAACCAGCTTGAATATCTGGAAGTTCAAGTTTCACATATTGCTGAAGTCTGGCTTGGAGAATTTTAAGCATTACTTTACCAGCGTGCAAGATGAGTGCAATTGTGCGGTAGTTTGAGCATTCTTTGGCATTTCCTTTCTTTGGGATTGGAATGAAAACTGACCTTTTCCAGTCCTGTGGCCACTGCTGAGTTTTGCCAATTTGCTGGCATATTGAGTGCAGCACTTTGACAGCATCATCTTTTAGGATTTGAAATACCTCAACTGGAATTCCATCATGGCCACTAGCTTCATTCACAGTGATGCTTCCTAAGGCCCACTTGACTTCACATTCCAGGATGTGAATCACTCACTCTAGGTGAGTGATCACACCATTGTGATTATCTGGGTCATGAAGATCTTTTCTGTACAGTTCTTCACCCTCCAGTACTAGTGATAAAGCAGATACAGGAAGGGACATCAACATTTGAAAGAGCTTCAGGAGGTGGCAGCACCGACCTTATAGGAGAGCTAAGTGACAGAAGTAGTTTAAAAACTTTGGTTCAATGCAGATGTTGAGAGCATAGGAATTTTACTGATATCTTACTTGTAAGTTCCTGAAGATGCAACAGAAGAATCTCAGAAGTTAAGAAAGGGCAGAAACAGGGGTATGAAAAGTGAAGGACAGAACTGTATAGGATAAGAATGCAGGAAGTAAATCAATAATAACAATGTCAAAGGCTTTCTTGTAGAGTTGACATAAATGGAGGTGAAAAAAACATGAGATGAAAAAATTCTAAGATGGTGTTAGACAGACAAGAAAATCCAAATTTTTCACTGTCAAAACCAACTGTGCCCCACCTCCAAAAAATCCCTTAGCTCACTTACCTTAACCTGGATATTAAAAATAGAAAGAAAGAAAATAAGTTATCAAGATACTAAATCTATCTGCCATATTCTTAAAAACCACATGATGCATGAGATGGAAGTCTTAGAAGCCAATTAACTTTGGCTAACAAAAACAACTTGGATAAGAAATTGGAAATCTGTTTGAAAAATTAATATGTACAATTTTTACTATAATTGATGGCAAACAGATGGGGAAAGAGTCAAAACAGTGGCTGACTTTATTTTGGGGGGCTCCGAAATCACTGCAGATGGTGATCGCAGCCATGAAATTAAAAGACACTTACTCCTTGGAAGGAAAGTTATGACCAACCTAGACAGCATATTAAAAAGTAGAGACATTACTTTGCCAACAAAGATTTGTCTAGTCAAGGATATGGTTTTTCCAGTAGTCACATATAGATGTGAGAGTTGGACTATAAAGGAAGCTGAGTACTGAAGAATTGATGCTTTTGAACTGTGGTGTGGGAGAAAACTCTTGAGAGTCCCTTGGACTGCAAGGAGATCCAACCAGTCCATCCTCAAGGAGATCAGTCCTGGGTGTTCACTGGAAGGACTGATGTCAAAGCTGAAACTCCAATACTTTGGCCACCTGATCTGATGTGAAGAGCTGACTAAAAGACCCTGATGCTGGGAAAGACTAAAAGACCCTGACACTGGGAAACATTGAGGGCAGGAGGAGTAGGGGATGACAGAGGATGAGATGATTGGATGGCATCACTGACTCACTGGACATGAGTTTGGGTGGGCTCCAGGAGGTGGTGATGGACAGGGAGGCCTGGCATGCTGCAGTCCATGGGGTCAGAGAGTCAGACATGACTGAGCGACTCAACTGAACTACACTGATCACTACTAGGCTTGACCCCTAGTGTGACAGTCTTTACTTTGCTTTTTCACAGTAACCTATGAAGCCATCTGTTGAAAATGTTAGTTCCAGAAAAATGGAAAGAGTCTGGGTTTCTGAAACGGAGATAAGCCACTGATAAGCAGTACCAGGATTTTGTCTTTATGTAAGTAAGAAATAAATTGTTATTGTGTTAAGATACTGAAACTTCAGGGACTGTCTGTTTATAGCATTTCACATTAAAAAATTGCCAACATCCGCTGGATTATCGAAAAAGCAAGAGTTCCAGAAAAACATCTACTGCTGCTTTATTGACTGTTCCAAAGCCTTTGACTGTGTGGGTCACAATAAACTGTGGAAAATTCTGAAAGAGATGGGAATACCAGACCACCTGACATGCCTCTTGAGAAACCTGTTTGCAGGTCAGAAAGCAACAGTTAGAACTGGGCATGGAACAACAGACTGGTTCCAAACAGGAAAAGGAGTATGTCAAGGCTGTATATTGTCACCCTGCTTATTTAACTTATATGCAGAGTACATCATGAGAAACGCTGGCCTGGAGGAAGCACAAGCTGGAATCAACATTGCAGGGAGAAATATCAATAATCTCAGATATGCAGACGACACCACCCTTATGGCAGAAAGTGAAGAGGAACTAAAGAGCCTCTTGATGAAAGTGAAAGAGGAGAGTGAAAAAGTTGGCTAAAAGCTCAACATTCAGAAAGCTAAGATCATGGCATCTGGTCCCACCACTTCATGGGAAACAGATGGGAAAACAGTGGAAACAGTGGCTGACTTTATTTTTCTGGGGTCCAAAATCACTGCAGATGGTGACTGCAGCCATGAAATTAAAACTATCCTTACTCCTTGGAAGGAAAGTTATGACCAACCTAGATAGCATATTTGAAAGCAGAGACATTACTTTGTCAACAAAGGTCTGTCTAGTCAAGGCTATGGTTTTTCCAGTGGCCACGTGTGGATGTGAGAGTTGGACAGTGAAGAAAGCTGAGCGCCGAAGAATTGATGCTTTTGAACTATGGTGCTGGAGAAGACTCTTGAGAGTCCCTTGGACTGCAAGAAGATTGAACCAGTCCATCCTACAGGAGATCAGTGCTGGGTGTTCACTGGAAGGACAGATGTTGAAGCAAAACTCCAATACTTTGGCCACCTCACGCGAAGAATTGACTCACTGGAAAAGACCCTAATGCTGGAAAGGATTACAGGCAGGAGGAGTAGGGGATGATAGAGGATGAGATGGCTGGATGGCATCACCGACTCAGTGGACATGGGTTTGGGTGGACTCCGGGAGTTGGTGATGGACAGGGAAGCCTGGTGTGCTGCAATTCATGGGGTCGAAAAAAGTCGGACACGACTGAGCGACTGAACTAACTAATACAGACTGTTGGTGGTGGTGTTTAGTTGCTAAGTCATATCCAACCCTTTTATGGATTGTAGCCCTCCAGGCTCTTCTGTCCATGCAATTTCCCAGGCAAGAATACTGGAGTGGGTTGCCATTTCCCTCTCCAGGGGATCTTCCCCACTCATGGATTGAACAGATTCTTTACCACTAATTACCTTAACTAATGTAAAATACAGATTTTCATCACTCTTGTTAACAATAATCCTCTTCCTGAGTATATATTGGGTTTTGAGTTATTAACTAATGAAAACTTGAAGTTATAATTAGTGAGATCATAAAATCCAGCATTACAACCATCTCTTAGATTCTGGTTATGTCATACTCAACTAAACAATTTAAAAATTACATTAAACTTAATTATAAATTGAAAGGCAATTACATTTTTAGTTGCCAGGGAAACAAATACAAACCAAACATAAACCACTGGAGAAATGGACTGGTTGGATTTCCTTGCAGTCCAAGGGACTCTCAAGAGTCTTCTCCAACACCACAGTTCAAAAGCATCAATTCTTTGGCACTCAGCCTTTTTCACTGTCCAACTCTCACATCCACACATGACCAATGGAAAAACCATAGCCTTGACTAGACGGACCTTTATTGGCAAAGTAATGTCTCTGCTTTTCAATATGCTATCTAGGTTGGCCATAACTTTCCCTCCAGGGAGTAAGTGTCTTTTGATTTCATGACTGCAATCACCATCTACAGTGATTTTGGAGCCCAGGAAAATAAAGTCTGACCCTGTTTCCACTGTTTCCCCATCTATTTCTCATGAAGTGATGGGACCAGATGCCATGATCTTAGTTTTCTGAATGTTGAGCTTTAAGCCAACTTTTTCACTCTCCTCTTTCACTTTCAGCAAGAGGCTTTTTAGTTCCTCTTCACTTTCTGCCATAAGGGTGGTGTCGTCTGCATATCTGAGGTTATTGATATTTCTCCCTGCAATGTTGATTCCAGCTTGTGCTTCCTCCAGGCCAGCGTTTCTCATGATGTACTCTGCATATAAGTTAAATAAGCTTTCAACAATATCCACATTCTTATTTTAAAGCAAATCAAATCATATCTACATTAAATAAGTTTCAATCATATCCACATTCTTATTTTAAAGCAAATCAAAGCCATGTCATTTCAACCATAAATATTTTATGATATATTCTTAAGATGCTTTCTTTTGGTTTTAATGAAGAACAAAGCTTTGATTTCGAAGAAACACACGAGAATTCTGAATCTAAAGCTGTCACTTTCATCCTTCATTTGGTCCTGCTGGTTCCAATGGGACACTAATCCTCTAAACTGATGTGACGGTTCAAAATTTACTTATTTTGTTAACTTTCAGGATAAAGTGGCCTTTATATTAGGATACAGAAACAGATTTTGATGAGTAACAGAAAGTGAATGGTGTTTAATAAACAATACACAGTCTTGATAAAAACGACATTATGTCAAATATCATCATAAGGTAAGTGTCATTACAGCAATATTTTTCATATCCCAATACATGATCTTGGTTACTATTTTACTCTCTCGAGTAGTATATTATATATAAACACTAGTCTCAATAAAAGGAATAACTTTTCTGAACTTCTCAAATGTTTGCATTATGGCAAAAATAGAAGAAACTATGGTTCTTCAATAATTCACAATTTATTTGGAAAGGATTTAGGATATGGTAGTAAAGAATACAGTCTGCAGAGCCAAACTGCCTGGGCTTGATGCCTTGTTCTGTTTCTGTCTAAAAATCTTGAACAACCAATCTCTCTCAGTTTGCTCATGTAATGGGAACAACAATAGTACCTGCCACATAATATTAATATGTGATAGATAAAATGACTAAATACATATAAAGCACATAGTACAATGACTGGTACATAGCAAGGTACAAAGTATGTGACTGGCATATAATAAGTATTACTGTCATTAGTCTATTTATTCATGAACAATTTATCCAGGGCCTTCTAAGTGCTAACTGCCAGGAAGGCTGAGAGGAACACATGTGGAAAGATACTATACAATGAAATTCTAAGACCAAGTGAACAACAGTGGTCTGCATTAGATAAGGTACAACAGGAGCAATAGAGAAAACTTCTAAGACTGCATAGGGGGACAAGAAAGACTTCACAAGAAAAGATGATGCCTCAGCTAACTCCTGAAGGATGAGGAAAAATTACCCAGACAACCTTGGAAACAGAAGAGACACACATTCTTTACCAAGAAATGTGTGCAAAAGCATCTGAAGAACCTGGCTTCCAAGAGATGGTAAGATCAGCAGGGCTGATGCATAAAGGTCTTCTGTATGATACTAAGAAGTTAATGTATGTGTAGATAACAAATACACCACTACACTTTCATTTATCTTACCTCACATATTCTAGTCGACCTATGTAAACATGCAAGCACTGAAAGGAAATCCTGCAGGTGATGATATACACTGGAAAACCTTCAACTTTCCCTTGATGGCCTCAAATATTTCTATTAACTACACAGTGACAAATTTTGTCTCTAATTTCAGAAACTATTCAAAAGAAAATTACAAATGACAAATGTTACACTCCTATAGATTTCAGGAATATGACATGTTTTTTCTGTTCAGGCATCTTGTATAGATAAATAGTTGCCACTGTCATGTTTTAACTTTAAAAATAGAAGATGGCAAGGTTTATACTTATACACAAAGTCGTTAGTCATTACACTGCATATTAATCAAACTAAAGATGATTCAGATTAACTGTGCAGTTGCAAAAATCACAGGATACCAGAAAAATAGTTCACGTACTTCTTTATAAGGAAACAACACCTTAAAATTTGTTTATTATGGAGAAAAGACAACCTCTTTAACAAGTGGTGCTGGGAAAACTGGACAGCCACTTGTAAAAGAATGAAACTAGATCACTTTCTAACACCATACACAAAGATAAACTCAAAATGGATCAAAGATCTAAGCATAAGACCAGAAACTATAAAACTCCTAGAGGATAACATAGGCAAAACCCTCTATGACATAAACCAAAGCGGGATACTCCATGACCCACCTCCCAGAATATTGGAAATAAAAACACGAATAAACAATTGGGACCTAATTAAAATTAAAAGCTTCTGCACAACAAAGGAAACTATAAGCAAGGTGAAAAGACAGCCTTCAGAATGGGAGAAAATAATAGCCAATGAAGCAAAGGACAAACAATTAATCTCAAAAATATACAAGCAACTCCTGCAGCTCCATTCCAGAAAAATAAACAACCCAATCAAAAAGTGGGCCAAAGAACTTAACAGACATTTCTCCAAAGAAGACATAAAAATGGCTAACAAACACATGAAAAGATGTTCAACATCACTCATTATCAGAGAAATGCAAATCAAAACCACAATGAGGTATCACTTTACACCAGTCAGAATGGCTGTAATCCAAAAATCTACAAGCAATAAATGCTGGAGAGGATGTGGAGAAAAGGGAACTCTCTTACACTGTTGGTGGGAATGCAAACTAGTACAGCCACTATGGAAAACAGTGTGGAGGTTCCTTAAAAAGCTGCAAATAGTCCTGCCATATGACCCAGCAATCCCACTGCTGGGCATATACACCGAGGAAACCAGAATTGAAAGAGCCACGTGTACCCCAATGTTCATCGCTGCATTGTTTACAATAGCCAGGACATGGAAGCAACCTAGATGCCCATCAACTGACGAATGGATAAGAAAGCTGTGGTACATATACACAATGGAA
>ML660768.1:7727451-7738435 GCA_007570785.1 Antilocapra americana | reverse complement strand
GTGGACTCTGTGGATGAGGGTAAGGGTGGGATGATATGGGAGAAGGGCATTGAAACATGTTAATTATCATATGTCTAATCAATCGCCAGCCCAGGATTGCTGCTCGGGGTGGTGCATCGAGATTTCCCGGGGGGAGGGAGTAGGGAGGGAGGAGGGAGTGGGGTTCTGGAGGGGGAGCATATGTAAACCCATGGTGATATCATGGCATTGTATGGCAAAAACAATAAAAGGGGAAAAAATTTTAAAAAAATTTTGTTTATTAAATAAATACAAACACCTATTATGTCAAGTATTATGCTAAGTATAAGCAATAAATTAAAGAACAAAATAGACACTATCCTTATTCTCATATTCAGGAGGGAGAAAGACTGAAACAAGTAAACAAACACATAAACAAGTCAATGTAACAATTATAATCAGAAAGTGTGTGTGGGGGGGGGTTGTTGAGCAGATAGAATCACAGAGTGACAAGAAGCCAGACGGCAACTGTGACAATTTTACAAGGTAGCCATGAAAGACGTCTTTGGTCTGAGATCTGAAAGGTGAGAATAAGCCAACTAGGTTAGGAGGAAGTTGGAAGAGAAAAATGTTTCTGTCACTAGGACACATTATAAAAGAGGAAAATGACTGAGTACAACTGAGGAAAACAAAAACGCATACCGAACTCGTGTGTGTATGTGTCGTATAATACAAAGATGTCTCTCAAACATGGCAAAGCAAAGTCCCTGGAGCACTACACACAAGGGCACAATGTGATCTTTGCACTTCGGAAAAATTTACTCTGGCGACTATAAGAAGGGAGCTGAAAGGGCAAAACAGATGCAGAAAACCACTTCAGGAGACTTCAGAAGAACCTCAAATCCATTTCAAAATTTACAGAACGCTTAGGGGCCTCTTAACAATCTTGACAAATAAGTAAAGCATTAACTAACTTCACACCAAAACACTGAGGTTCAGAGTGACTGAACCAAAGTCCCATTGCTAGTCATCTGCAGCATGAGAGAGAACCAAACCAGCCTGTTACAAATCCAGTCAGTGTCTCACAAAGGAGAAGGAACCTTGGTTTTGGGGTGATCATGTAACAGGCTTCTATTCAGAGTTTTCATTAAAAATAAAGACATCAACCTTTAAATGCTCATTACTGTAAAAACATGAACTATTACATACCTGTTTATTGCTTACTAGTACTTTAAAAGTATTCATTAATAACAGTAAATCATAAAACTGATCCCATCAGCATTACAAAATAAGACACTCTGCCTTAGCACTTGATTATATAAAGTCCTTTACAAAGTACTTGCAGCTGTACATACAAATTGTGAAATTACATAATGTTTAAAAATGATCCATCATGATTAGCCCACACATGACAAGTAAAATACCCTTAATAATTTATTAAATTTGATTTACATGTGCTTAAAATTATGTATATATTTTGACTTCTAATATACACACACTAATGCTAATAAGCCAAGTATATGACAACTTCTCTTTTTTAGTCCTATTTGTTTACTGGCATCTGGGCATCCACGTTCAGGATCTCCACTGCATCTACTTACAGGATTGTTGATGCAATGAACAGAACAGCCTCCCAAGATACAGTTCCAAATATAATAAATAGCCTAAAAACTATATAGCAAATGTATAATAATCAGAGCTACTAATCAAACTAAATAATATAAAACTGTAAGCAAAATTTTAAAAATCACAATAGTTTCTATATCACTTTATACTGGCCAAAGATAGTTCTATCTTCCTAAATATTCATTTTTAGACATCCTGTAAGAACATATTCTATAACAAATATGACTTTTTCACTCAAACCAGAATGTATTACTTCATGTATTTTAAAAAAGCCAAAGTACTGTATGATGCTAACCTATTGTCTGTTCCCTGTTAAAAGAAAGAAAGCATTAAAGGTATAAACTATTTATGCTTCTTAGTCCATACATAATGGCAAAAACAATATTTTCTGTGAAGTTATTGCAAAATATGTCACTGCTTAACTTAAAGAAGCAAAATACAGATACAGGACTTGTATGGATTTTCACAGTAATTTTTAGGTTATCAAGGAAACATCTAGAGTGTTGATCTGGTTATACTCAATTCAAACAAACTACTTGTCACATTAACTACCTCCAGGAAGTTACTCCAAACACAAAATAAACTGTTTATGCCCCTACTCAGATAGATAACATGACAGATTGTTATTAGTTGAAGACAGATGAAATACATTAATTTGATTGTGAGCATATGTTTAATTTTACCCTGCCATGCACACTCTCTAATGCTGTCTTTCTGTGATGACATAGTAAATCATACTGTATTAGAAGAATTGCTAACACAAGAAAATAAAAAATTACCAGAATTTGACTTTGGAGATCCTTAAGCCAAACTTCTTAAAAAATGTAACTGCCTGAAACTGGGTTCCAAAAATACATAAAGAAAAAAGGTGTCATCAAAGAAACTAATTTCTACTATAAATCTTTAAAAAAGACCTCAATGCAGTTTAACATTTTTCTTATATACTACTTTTTATAATTTCTTTGTGAAATGCCTCTTCCCTCCTTTCCTCATTTCTACTGTTTGTAATATTTATCCTATTAATGTGTGTGATTTCTATAAGAAGGACATCTGCTATATTTTTTCCAGTGTTCATTTCCCTCAGGTTAGGATTTTCCTTTTCATGATTCACAGAAATTAAGATTTTATGAAATCAAATACACTGAGTAAATAAGCTCATTATTACTTACGCTACCTTTCTTGATTCTTTCATTATAAGCAGCTAAAACCAAAAACAAATTTTTTAAAACAGCACAAAACTCAATAGCCACTCAAATGTATTTGCTGAATAAAGATACATATTTTGGGGGCTCCCCTGGTGGCTCAGTGGTAAAGAATCTGCCTGCCAAGGCAGGAGACACAAATTCCATCCCTGATCCAGGAAGATCTTGCATGCAACTAAGCCCATGCACCACAACTACTGAGTCCCATGCCACAACTACTGGAGCGCATGTGCCCTAGAGCCCATGCTCCCCAACAAGAGAAGCCATCACAATGAGAAGCTCATGCACTGAACCAGGGAGCAGCCCCCACTTGCCACAACTAGAGAAAAGTCCGCATAGCAACAAAGACCCGGCACAACGAAAAATAACAAATGTGTTTTTTTTAAAAAAAAAACATTTTTAGGCTCTTAAAACAAATACAAAGTATCAAAGGTGTCTAAAACGAATATGTATTCTTTCATTTTACAGGAATACTATACAGGACTGAAAAACTGAGCTAGAGTCTCACACCACAATTAAGAATGAGTATCACAAATGTGTTGAGCAAAACAGAAAGACACTAAGAAATACACATAAATGACAACATCCATGTGAAATATTAAAACAACAAAATTAACTATCAGTGAAGAATACACAGATGATGAACTGAGAAGAACAGCAAGGAAGACGTTAGGACAAAGGACATTAGTTAACTCTGAAGGGAGAGAAAGGACGGACAAAGGCACTTGAGTGCCTCTCGAGCGCTTGGCAATGCTCTGTTTCATGACCCAGAGACAGCTCTTCTTAAACCACACACTTATTTTATGTACTTTTCTGTATATATATATCATTATATTAAAAAGTCTAACAAAATTACACTAATAAGACAATCTTCTCTTCAAACTGAATTTTTCATATTATCATAAAGAAGGGTCACTGTTGAAAAAATATTCATGATGGTGTTCACAATTTTCCCAAGGACTTCTTCAGTCCCTTAATTATCAAATCATCCTCTTTCAACCTCTCTATATACGTCATGAATCTTGTGGATGTTCTCTTCAATTATTTATTACCTGACTCCTCCAGATCCTTCAGTTGTTACTTTTGATTCTAGTAATTATCTAATATTTTTTATAGAGTCTCTATATTGCTATAAGATTTGCCTAATTACTTTGCATTGTATTTCTATTGTATAGTCACATACATTATCTATAACCAGACCTACAAGGACCCTTAGGGGATAATGACACATACCATTTACTCTGTAGAGTCATCAGAATAATGCTAACAGCAGGCAGAATCGAGAGGGCAGGAAGGAGAGTATGTAAAAATTCATATTATTTCAACTTATTTAGTACCATTGACTGAATTATCTAAATTCTCTCTGGTGGTGGGCAACAGATAACCACCTCCCCTCTAACTTCAGGTTAAAATGTAACAATAGGTCTAAATGGGGATGTAATATCAGGGCGTAAGCAGCTCTTTATGCATTTGTGACGGCTGGTAACTTTTATTGCATACTGACTCTTCTGATTCTGAGTCCTGTTTCAGGCAGTCTCCATAGGAACTCTTACTGGAGAATCTCATTCTGGCCAGTGTTACATAGGTTTATTTGCAAAGGTCGGCATGATAGCTAGATGGTATAACTAGGTCCCAGTTCACTTATGTCTTTCATTTAAAAAAAAAAAAAAAAAACTTTTTTTTTAATAAAAAAAAAAAAATAAGAAGTGTATTTGTCTTTCCTAGATACCAGTATAGACTGGGATCTTGCAAGAATTAGAGGCAATAGTAAGAACTGCTTCAACTGGCAATTATACTACAGTTAATTATTTCTTATATTTTCCTTTCTTTTCTAATTGCCCTCAGTGACCATATATTAGATCCACTGGGAGAAGGGGAATGATAAAACATGATTTAAAATCACAACAAAAAGTAAACAGTAAAGACAAAACTGCCCAAGAGCAACAGAATCCAGAATAGTAAGAAGAGTTAACATTTATACAGCACCAAAGTGTTTTACAGGCACATTACACATATTACATTATTTAATCCTCACAATAACCACTAGAAGCATACAGAGGATAAATGACTTACCTAAGGGCACATCCCTAGTAAGGAGAGGAGCCAGAACTCAAGGCCCTCGCAGTCCAGCTCCAGAGACTGCGTTCTTAACTCTCACTCAGCTTTCTCCTCTGGCAGGACAATCTTCCACAACTGTCGTTTTCCCCATGACACTGTTTCACTCACGTTATCCCAAGTGGAATACTTCATTCACTTTCATTGCCATATAACATATCTTTGTATGAACATACCACGATGTCTATCTTTTCCCCAAGTGGACACTCAAACTGCTTCTAACCCTTAGCTATTTTATCACCAACGAAGCAGCATGACCACTCTTGGCACATGTCACTCGACACATATGGACAGCAGTATGTTTAAGATCTAAAACTGCTGAATCCTAGGTCTATGAATGTTCAACTTTACAGAATAATGGAAAATTATTTTCAAAGTCATTGTATCAATTTACAAGCCACCCAGCAATGAACATGAATTCCTGTAGATTCATATTATGTCTCTGTCACTTCTTAGGCTTTTTGATGTGTACGTTATTACTTATGGGGCTTCCCTGGTGGCACAAAAGGTAAAGAATCTGGCTGCAATGCAGGAAACCCAGGTTCAATCCCTGGGTCAGGAAGCTCCCCTTGAGAAGGGAATGACAACCCACTCTAGTATTCTTGTCTAGCGAATCCCATGGACAGAGAAGCCTGGCAGGCTACAGGTCACGGGGTCGCAAAGAGTTGGACATGACTGAGTGACTTAACACACACACACACATATTATTACTTACCTATGGTTTTATTTTGCATTTCCTTGATTAGTGATTATTTTCAAATGTCTTTGGGCCGTTTTTCCTATGAAATTTCTCCTCATGTTTTATGTCCCTTTTCCTACTAAGTTGTCTTTCTTATAGATTTGGAAAAGTATATTAATCTTCTTTTCAGGTATCTTGGGGTACACATACCTTCTCCCAGTTTGTGGTTTATCTTTTTTAATTAATGTGCCACTTGATAGAAATAAACATGTTTATCTTATGTGGTTGATATATTCAACATTTAAATTTAGCAAAAAATCTTTACATATCCCAAGGTATGAAAGATATTCTTTCAGTTTTTTCTTTTTAAAAAGTTGTGCAATTTACATTACAGTCTTTAACCCATTTCGAACTGTGTATGAGAGTAATATAGGCACCATTTTCTTTTTCTCCATAAAAACAAACTATTTCAGGACTACTTATTAAACATATCATCCTTTTAAATGATCAAACTAGTCCGTCCTAAAGGACTGACTGAATATTCACTGGAAGGACTGATGCTGAAGCTCCAATACTTTGGCCACCTGGTGCAAAGAGCCAACCCACTGGAAAAGACCCTGATGCTGGGAAGGATTGAGGACAGGAGGAGACCGAGGCGACAGAGGACGAGATGGTTGGATGGCATCACCGACTCAGTGGACATGAGTTAGAGCAAACTCTGGGAGGCAGTGAAGGGAAGTCTGGCATGGTACAGTTCATTGGGTCACAAAGAGTCGGACACGACTTGATGCCTGAACAATAACAATCCTTTCAGAAGATCTTCAATATCACTTCCATTATAACATCAAAGTTCCCTTTATATGAAGGTTTGTTTCTAGCATTTCCACTTTATTTCCTTGAGCGAATTCCTCAATGTATTTACTACAAGCTGTTTATAAAAATTCTTATCACTAGCATAGCAAATGGTCCTCACCTTGTAATTAAGGAACATATTAGCCATCCTTGGCCCTTTTTTCCATCCATATACATATTAGAGTCAGTCTGCTAAAATACCACACATAAATAGCGTTGCGTTTTAAAATTATGCTGAATCAGGAAACCAATTTGAGATGAAATATTAGTTTTATAATATTGAGTCTTTGTATCCTTGAACATGGGAGTTATCTTTTATTTGGGTCTTATATTTACTTCTTATATTAAAATGTACACTTTTCTCAACACAGGGACTCCTGAAGTAGTTATTCATATCATCTGAGAATTTTGCAGTTTTACTTCTTCCTTTTTAATCGGTATGTCATATATCTTTTTTCTTACTGTTTTACGACAGCTAGGACTTCAAGAATGATTTTAAATATGGTGAACAGTGAAAGTGAACATCCTTGCCTTATAGGTCTTAGTAGGAAAGCATTCACTCATTTGCTATCAAGTATGATGTTAACTGTAGGTTTTTCAAAAATGCCATTTATCAGGTTGAAGAAGTCAATCCTCATGCCCAGTGTGTTCATTGCTTTTTTTTTAATACCATGAATGAACATTAAATTTTATCAAATGCTTTTCATGCATGTATTGAGATCATGCCTTTTCTTCTTAAGCTTATTGATATAGTAAATTATATTAATTGATTCTGAATGCTAAAACTGCCTTGCATCTCTATAATAAACACCACTCAGTCATGATGCAGTATCCTTTTAATATACTGTTAAATTCAATTAATTAACATTTTGTTAAGAATTTTTTGTGTCTATGTTCATGAGGGATATTAGTCTACAGTCACTTTGTCTTTTCCTGGTGTTAGTATCAGATTAACACTGCTGTCACAAAGTGAATTCAGAAGTGTTCCATCCTCTTTAGTATTCTGAAAGGGTTTACATACAATTGGTATTATTTCTTCCATGTGTGTTTGGCAGAATTCACCAGTAAAACCATCTGGGCCTGTAGTTTTCTTTGTAGGAACATTTTAAACTATGGATTCAGTTTTGTTTTTCATAAATATCACAGTATTCAGGTTATCTATTTGTTCTTGAGTAAACTCTGGTAGTTTGTATCTTTAAAGGGATTTGCTCATTTAATTTAAATTGTTGTTTATGGAAATAAAATTTTTCAGTATATTCCCCATTCTGCTTTTAATATCCACAGGATTTATGACAAATTCTCCTCCTTCATTCCTGATACTGTAACTTTTATCTTCTCTCTTTTTTTATGGTCAATTTGGCTAGAGGTTTATCCAATTTTACCAATCTTTTCAAAGGATCAGCTTTTGATTTCATTGATTTCTCTACTGTCTTTTATTTCTGGTTTTAGTTTTACATTTTCCTTTCTTCTCTTTGCTTTAAATTGCCCTTCATTTTCTGTTTTCTTGAGATGAAAGCTTGGGTTACGGACTTTGAGGATTTTTTTTTTTTCAAGTGTAAGCATTTAGTAACACTAAACATTTCTTTCTAAACAACTACTTTAGCTGCATCCCACAAATTTTTATATGCAGTGCTTTCATTTTTATTCAATTCAAAATATTTAATTTTCTATGACTTCCTCATTGATTGGTAGGTTATTTAGAAGTGAGTTGCTTAATTTCCCAACAACTGGAGATATTACAAATATCTTTATGTGATTGGTTCCTAATTTAATTCCATTACTGTCAGAGAATATATTCTTTTCAATTTGTTTTTATAGGTCAGAATACGGCCTTGTTTCATATACACTTGAAAGCAACGTGTATTCTGCGGTTGTCAGAGTAAATGCACTGTAAACATCAGTTAGATCTGGCTGGTTGATATTGTTCACATCTCTACATCCTTAACTATTTTCTACCTGCTCTATCAGTAGTGAGAGGAGCGTTGAAGTCCCAACTGCAACAGTAGATCTGTCTATTGCTCTCCTCTGCTCTATCAGTTTCTTTCTGTTGGTGGCTTTATATATGTTCAGGATTGTGATGGCTTTTTATTGAATTGACCCTTTGATCATTATTGCAATAGCCTTCTTTATCCCTGCTAAATTCCTTGTTTCTGGTATTAACAAAACTACTTCAACTTTCTTTTGATTACAGTTTACAGAACTTATCTTTTCTCATCCTTTTACTTTTAACCTATCTGAATCTTCATATTTAAAGTGGGTTTCTAATAGACAGGAAATGGTTGGGTCTTGCTTTTCTACCCATTCTGACTATCTCTAGAATTTAATTGGTGTATTTAGGCCAGGTGTTGGCAAACATTCTCTATAAAGGGCCAGACAGTAAATATTTCAGGCTTTGCAGGTCATATGTTCTTTACAGCAGCTACTCAACTCCGCCGTTGTAGTGAAAAAGCAGGCATAGACAAGACATAAACAGATGAGTGTGGCTCTGTTCCAATAAAACTATTTATGGACACTAAAATTTGATTTTAATATAATTTTCAGGTGTCAGAAAATATTATCCTTCTTTTGATTTTCTTCCAACCATTTAAAGATGTAAAAACCATTCTCAGGTAGTTGGCCATACAAAAAAAAGTGGCATAAGCTGCAGTTTGCTGACCCTTGCTCTACATCACTGCTCAAATCATTCTTCTGCTTAAAATCCCTGAGGGACTTTCTAAAGCTCTTAGGAGAAAACCCAAACTCCTTAAAATAGAGTCTCTGTTTCTCAACTCTTCCTGCCTTACACCCTATGCTATAGCTACAACAAAATGTTGTAAATTTCCCTTAATATTTCAGGATATATCCTAGCTTCTGAGGCTTTACTCATTCTTTCACTTGTTCCTGAACTGCTGTGTCTTGTCCTCCGTATGGCACACTGCTGCATATCCCTTAAGAGTCTGCTTGTGCACCTGTACCAAGTCCTCCTGGACACCAAGTACACTATGCTCGGACAGTGCCATCGTACCAACTGCACTACCATTGTACTTACAATGTCAAAGGCACTCGTTAATGAGTGAATGACCGAATGAATACTTTAAAATAGTGTAAGAGGAAACTGAATTGCTCACAATAGTAAGAACAAAGTCAAATTCTAACAGGTAGTTATGTTTTCATGATCATCAAAACACATTTTAACCAAACTGATTACAGAAAAAAAATTCTTAAATTCTCACAAAAACTGAAAACATTTTATTAATTATAAAATATCTTAGACTTTAGTATTAAACTGTAATGTAAAAACTCTCAGAAAAGGGTGCTAGCCTGAAATGTCAATAAGCCAAGAAATAAATAAAAAGACAATCGATTTTAAAAAATACTTCCTCTTAAAAAAAAAAAGGAACTATTTAGGAAAAATCACAAGTACAGATAATTTCTAACAAAAAACTTTTCAAAAGAGGAAAACATCATTCCTGAAGCGAAGACTAAACATAAAACTTCATCAATTTTCACCATTTCTTATTAAAATACAGAATAGCTGTCAGTAATCTTCAAAAGTAAATAAAAAAAGATCTGAAGAGTGAGCTTAAGTGCAAGCCCAGAAAACATTCATCTCCATTGATTAAGAATTCAGTTCACAATTTCTATATATTAGCATATCCAATTATAACTCTCTATATAAATGGTAGGGGTAGGGAAGAAGCAGGAATAAAAAAGAAACTAAAACTATACAACTGTTTTTGGTATTCAATTTTAAGCCAATGTCTTACATTACACAAGTGATAAATTTTAAATAATTCAGTATGCTAAAACTTGAATATGAGATATAAATACATGGAAATAATGGGCTTCTCAGGTAGCTCAGACAGTAAAGCATCTGCCTGCAATGTGGGAGACCTGGGTTCAATCCCCAGGTCAGGAAGATCCCTTGGAGAAGGAAACGGCAACCCACTAGAGGACTCTTGCCTGGAAAATTCCATGGATGGAGGAGCCTGGTAGGCTACAGTCCATGGGATCACAAAGAGTCAGACACAACTGTGCAACTTCACTGGCATCAAGGATAATCTTGTACTTTAAAAAATTATTTCATCTTTGACAAAGGAGGCAAGAATATACAATGGAGAAAAGACAACCTCTTTAACAAGTGGTGCTGGGAAAACTGGACAGCCACTTGTAAAAGAATGAAACTAGATCACTTTCTAACACCATACACAAAGATAAACTCAAAACGGATCAAAGATCTAAGCATAAGACCAGAAACTATAAAACTCCTAGAGGATAACATAGGCAAAACACTCTATGACATAAACCAAAGCGGGATACTCCATGACCCACCTCCCAGAATATTGGAAATAAAAACACGAATAAACAATTGGGACCTAATTAAAATTAAAAGCTTCTGCACAACAAAGGAAACTATAAGCAAGGTGAAAAGACAGCCTTCAGAATGGGAGAAAATAATAGCCAATGAAGCAAAGGACAAACAATTAATCTCAAAAATATACAAGCAACTCCTGCAGCTACATTCTAGAAAAATAAACAACCCAATCAAAAAGTGGGCCAAAGAACTTAACAG
>ML660768.1:7704567-7722451 GCA_007570785.1 Antilocapra americana | reverse complement strand
TCAACAATTATTTATTTTATAGTTCTTTATATATGTCTCAGAAAAAAATAAAGCATTATTATAATAAAATCTCATTTGGTGCCAAAGTGGCATCAATTAATGTGAATGGTTAAATAATTCTGCCTACTGCCAACAGAAAAACATCAACCTCAGAAATAAAAAATATGCTGATAATAAACAAACATGTTGAAAACAAAAGATACAAAAATCAATTTCAATGAAGAATCACATGTCACTGAAAAAGGTGATTAAACTTTCAAGTTGCCAAAAAGAAAAGTGTGAGACCTCACTTCATAATCGATCACATCATATTACATGTCTAGAGCATAATGTGAAAATAGGTCTCAGTGTTGATTGTCAAACACCTCTCAATGTGCCTTGCCATAGTGCTGATTTAAACTGACAATGCTGTCTCACTCGAGGCCATTTATATGCGAAAACTTCTTTGGGTTTTTGGTATACTCCCAGCTCACTGTTTTAAGTGGGTCTTTAAGGTAAAAAGATTTCAGCTGTTTTTAAAAGACTGTTACAACTGTTTAAATGTTTTTAAAACTAATACTTAAGCACAATAAGGATTTTTAAATCCAAACTATTAAAGGTTTGAAATGCCACTGATATGCTGAAGAAGTATTACAAATGAGAATATACAGTAGCATTAGAAAAGGTGCCAAGAATAGAAGAGAAACAGAAGTATTTCTGGAAGACAAAATAAACTGGTAGAAATAACTCTCCAAATATGGGATCTCATATTAAAAATCTGTGAACCCTAGAATAGGCAAGGTGTATCAATTAGGGTTCAATCAATGAGGCAGAACAGTAATAGATGATAAGAAGAAAGATGTATTACAGTGGTCAGACTGCAAAATTGTGGGAGCTGCTGAGCAACTGGTTCAGGCTGTTGCCCGTGCGTCCAGTCTTGAGCCTGAAGTCATGCTATAAGTCAGCCAGACCAGCAGTCAGGAAGGGAACTGGATAAAGAGCAAGGACAAACTGGAACCTGTCAGGATAACCTGGAACTGATAAGAGAAATGAAGTCTGCAAGAAAAAACTGGAACCTCTGAGGATGACAGTAATGACAAACTGAACTCGCATCTCTCATCAACCCAAGCCTGATGCCAGGAGGAGAAACGCACACCCATCTCCAGGGAGCTGCCCACACACGGCAAGTACTCAGAGATGCTGAAATCTGACACATGCTGAAGGAACTGTGGGTCCACCTGCCATCTCACACCTACAAGGTGAGCTAGCAAATCAGCGCCACTGTGTGAGAGCTGCCACAGGGCCTGGTACATAGCACTGACCTTCAGAGAGCCACAAAGCAAGCCTGCCACTTCACTGCTCTCACAGCTTTTCCACAAAATGTCTTTTGTAAGCAATGCTAACTGATCAGTACAGGAAAGGAAATTTTAGAAATATATTTCCAGGTTAGCCAAGCTGACCTAGTACAATGCCACCAGAAAAACAGCAGTACACCCACATAACCTTAAACTGCCCCAAGGTATAAAGAGAGAAAGGAAGAACAGTTGGTACAGAGTGGTAAACTCTTCTAAGTTAGCCCAAAATAATTCCTTTCTAACATCTACAATGGACAGGGGTCTCCAATATTGCCTGTCTATACACCCATGTTACAAGCCTGACTGTCAATATACTACCAATACTCAAAAGTCAGGGTGAAATATATTGTAAACCCTGAAGGTGAAGGCTGGCCTCACCTTCAAGGTAAGAACTACTAAGAAAATCCAATAATAACCTTTATCATAAATTTTAAAACCTAGATCAGGTACTCTGTGTGTGCTTAGTCGCTCAGTCATGTCCTGCTCTCTGCAACCCCATGGACTGTAGCCCACCAGGCTCCTCTGTCCATGGGATTCTCCAGGCAAGAATACTGGAGTGGGCTGTCATTTCCTCCTCCAGGGGATCTTCCCAACTCTAAGACTGAACCCAGGTCTCCCGCACTGCAGGCAGATTCTTTACCATCTGAGCCACCAGGGAAGCCCAGATCAGCTCCTAATACTACTCAATTTTACATTCATATTTAAATAGGAACAAGCAAGAGTCTACAGATCCTAAGAAATCAAGAGCATGAATGGGAGGACATAGAGCTGTTCACCCAAGAAAACAGCCAATATTGAAAATGAGGACAATGAAAAAAATGCAAGCATCCCATTCTTGCCATCACCAATCTCTTCCCACTCTGGCAGTGGAGGGTACAGCAGTGGCAACAGCTACTGCTGAGTCCAATACTTCAGCTTTGTGCTTGTAGCAATGGCTACAGCAGGGTCTGGAGGGCAGGGAGTAAGGCTGGGGCTCGTCTGGGATGATAATGTTCATTATTTTTATAAGGATAAAGGTTATGCAGGGGCATGACCTGACAAAATCAACACATACTACAGTTAAGATTTTTTTCATGTCACTGTAAGAAAATTTTACCACATTTCCCCCAAACTTGACCTCTAAGTAATGATATGTATAATGAAAGTGTTTGGATGTAAAAGGTACTATCTACCACTAATTTTGAATGCATCAAAATACAGATGAACTGCTAGCCTGATAGAGGGATGGATAGATGGATAGATATGTGATCAAGCAAACCAAACAGAATATTCATTGCAAACCCCAGACTGGGGTCAATAAACCACACATGGCATGTGGGTTAAAACTGGTCTGTCACCTGTTCTTAGGACCCATAAATTAAGAACAGTTTTCACATTTTGAAAAAGTTGAAAATAAATGAAAAGAATAATTTCTGACATAAGAAATACAAAATTCAAATTTTAGTGTCTATAAATAAAGCACAGTCACACTCATTCATTCATATTGTTCATGGCTAGAAAAGCACCACAATGGGACAGTTCAATAGTTTATGACAGAAGCTATATGTCTTGCCAAGCCTAAAATATTTACTATCTGGCTCTTTTCAGAAAAAGTCTGCCAAACTTTTCCTCTAGACAGTCAGTATATAGGTGTTTACTGTAAAGTTCAACTTCCCTGTATGTTAAAAATTTTTATAAGAATGTTAAAAAACACAAATAATCATAAACTGATTCAACAGAGGCCCATTGGGAGGAGAACGGTCAATCAGTTCTGAGTGTGGCCATCAGCTTTTCTAAATCCTACCTGCAAGAGTCACATGCTTGGAACTGCAAAAAGGTGAGAAAACTACCACCAAGACTGTAGCCTAAAAGACATGTTCTGTCCATTAAAAACTGGCCTAATAAAATTCTACGCACCAGCCAGAAAAGTGTCAAGGAAGCTTGATATCATGTGAAGTCTTAGGTCAAAGAAAGAAAAGCTTTTAAAAAATCCATGAGAAATAAAAACATCAAGCCTTCCCCTCTTCTCACTCGCAGTTGAAGACTGGTATCAGTTTCCAAGGACTGCTGGAACCAAACCACCACAAAATAGGTGGCTTAAGATAATAGAAATGTATTCTCTTGGAGTTCGGAGGCAAGAAGTCATAAATCAAAGTACTGGCAGAACCAAGTTCCCTCTGAAGGATCTTGGAAAGAATCCTTTCTTGCCCCTCCTTAGCCTCTTATGATTACTAGCAAACCTTGGGAAAGCTTGTAGCTTCCTGACTCCAGTCTCTGAATCCATCTTTACATGACTTTCCTCCCTAAGTGTCTGTGGCTCTGTCCGAATTTCTCGATCCTTGTAAGGATACCAGTCATTGGATTTACAGATAACCCTAATCAAGTACAACTCATCTTAACTTGCTTACATATGCAAAGACCATATTTTCAAATAAGGTCATACTCACAGATTCTGGAGGTCAAGATTTCAATGTATTTTGTTAGCGGAAAAGAATTTAAACCACCAGGACTGTGCTTCCCATTTCATTGAGAAACTAGAAAGAGGCAAAAAACATTCCACATGTCGCCAGATCTACACATCAAATACAGTATAGGCAGAGGTCTATACTCCTATTGTTGAGTTGCTCAGTCACGCCCAACTCTTTCTGACCCCATGAACTGCAGCACGCCAGACTTTCTTGTCCTTCACTACCTCTTGGAGTTAGCTCAAACTCATGTCCATTGAGTTGGTGATGCCATCCAAGCATCTCATCCTCTTTCACCTCCTTCTTCTGCCTACAACCTTTCCCAGCATCAGGGTCTTTTCCACTGAGTAAGCTCTTTGCATCACGTGGCCAAAGTATTGGAGCTTTAGCATCAGTCCTTCTAATGAATATTCAAGACTGATTCCCTTTAGGATTGACTGGTTTCATCTTGCTGACCAAGGGATTCTCAAGGGTCTAGCACGGCAACACAATTCAAAAGCATCAACTCTTCAGTATTCACCCTTCTTTATGGTCCAACTCTCACAACCATACATACTACTGGAAAAAACATAGCTTTGACTATAAGGACTTTTGTCAGTAGAGTGATGTCTCTGCTCTTTAATATGCTTTCTAGGTTTGTCATAGCTTTTCTCCAAGGCGCAAGTGTCTTTCCTTTCATAGCCACCGTCACCATCCACAGTGATACTGGAGGCCAAGAAAATAAAATCTGTCACAGATTCCACTTTTTCCCCTCGATTTGCCATGAAGTGATGGGACCAAATGCCATGATCTCAGTTCCTTTCAATGCTGAGTTTTAAGCCAGCTTTTTCACTCTCCTTATTCACCCTCATCAAGAGGCTCTTTAGTTCCTCTTCCTTTTCTGCCATTAGAGTGATATTATTCACACATCTGAGGTTGTTGATATTTCTCCTGACAAATCTTGATTCCAGCTTGTGAGTTATCCAGCCTGGCATTTCACATGATGTACTCTACATATAAGTTAAATAAGCAGGATGACAATATATATCCTTGATGTACTCCTTTCCCAATCTGGAACCAGTCTGTTGTTCCCATATCTGGTTCTAACTGCTCCTTCTTATCTTGCATACAGGTTTCTCAAGAGACAGGTAAGGTTGTCTAGTATGCCCATCTCTCTAAGAATTTTCCACAGTTTGCTATAATTCACACAGTCAAAGGCATGGACCACAAAGTAGTTAATGAAACAGATGTTTTTTTGGAATTTGCTTTTTCTATGATCCAACAGATGTTGGCGATTTGATCTCTGGTTCCTCTGCCTTTTCTAAATCCAGCTCATTTTCCACTGTCATATCTTTTTGCCTTTTCATACTGTGTTTGGGGTTCTCCAGTCAAGTGCTGCACTCAATATACCAGCAAATTTGGAAAACTCAGCAGTGGCCACAGGAGTGGAAAATGTCAGTTTTCACTTCAATTCCAAAGAAAGGCAATGCCAAAGAATGTTTAGACTACCACACAACTGTACTCATCTCACACATTAGGAAACTAACACTCAAAATTCTATATCTAGGCTTCAACAGTATGTGAACCAAGAACTTCCAGATGTTCAAGCTGGATTTAGAAAAAGCAGATGAACCAGAGATAAAATTGCCAACATCCGCTGGGGCACAGAAAAGCAAGAAAATTCCAGAAAAACATCTACTTCTGTTTCATTGACTACTCTAAAGCCTTTGACTGTGTGGATCTCAACAAACTGTGGAAAATTCTTGAAGAGATGAGAATACCAGACCACCTTACCTGCCTCCTGAGAAATCTGTATGCCAATCAAGAAGCAACAGTTAGAATCAGACATGGAACAGAGGACTGGTCTCAAATTGGAAAAGGAGTACGAGAAGGATATACATTGTCACCCTGCTTGTTTAACTTATATGCAGAGTACATCATGCCAGACTGGATGACTCAAAGCTGGAATCAAGATTGCAGGGAGAAATATCAATAACCTTAGATATGCAGAGGACATCACTCTTATGGCAGAAAGTGAAGAGGTGATACCTTTTTATATACAACACCAAAGGCACAATTCATGAGAAAAAGTTGATAACGCTTTGTTAAAATTAAGAACTACTCTGGGAAAGATGATGTCTAAAGAATGAGAAGACAAGCCAGACCTCACCAAAGAAGACACACAAATGGCAAATGGCATATGAAAAGACGTTCCACCTCATACTGTCAATCAGGAAAACGGAAAAGAAAACAGCAAAGAAATGGCGTAACCTACTGGAATGGAATACTGACAATACCAAACTGTAGCAAGGATGCAGAGTGCAAGGACCTCTCAGACAGGGCTGGTAAAAATGCAAACTGGTATGGCAGTTTTGGAAGACAGCATGACAGTACCTCACACAAGTAAATATATTCTTACTATATCATCCAGCAATTGCACTTCTTGGTCATTATCTAAGTGACCTGAAAATATGTCCACATAAAACTCTGCACACAAATGTTCACAGCAGTTTTATTTATAACTGCCAAAACTTAGAAGCAACCAAGATGCCCTTTAGCAGGTGAAGTGAAGTGAAGTCACTCAGTCATGTCAGACTCTTTGCGACCCCATGGACTGTAGCCTACCACGTTCCTCTGTCCATGGGATTTTCCAGGCAAGAATACTGGAGTGAGTTGCTATTTCCTTCTCCAGGAGATCTTCCCAACCCCGGGACTGAACCCGGGTCTCCCTCATTGTAGGCAGACACTTTACCATCTGAGCCACCAGGGAAGTAAAGAAATGAGCTATTAGCTACAAATACACATATTGAGTGAAAGAAGACAATCTGAAAAAGCTACACACTACACGATTCAAACTATTAATATATAATATTATGGAAAAAGACTACATGATTCAAACTACTAGTATATAATATTATGGAAAAGGGAAACTATGGAGACAGTAAAAGGACCAGTGGTTGCCAGGAGTTGAGGGGAGGGGATGGACAGGTAGGGAGCACAGAGGATTTCTAGGACAGTAAAAATACTCGGTATGCTATCATAATGATATACTTGTCCAAACCTTCAGAATGTGTAACAACAAGAATGAATCAGAATGTAAACTGTGGACTCTGGATGATTATGATGTACCAATACATGTTCATCAACTGTAACAAAAGAACCACTCCCAGGGGCTTAAAATGAGGCAGGGCTATGCATGTGGGGGGTAGGCAGAATATGAGAAATCTCTGTACCTTCCCCTCAATTTTGTCGTGAACCTTAAACTACTTCAAAAAATTAAAAGTCCTAATTTTTTTTTTTTAATTTTTAAATATCAGCAAGCAGGCAATCGGTTTTGGAATTAAGCTCCCTTGGCTACTACTAAAATTAAGGACTGAAGCCTATATAAAACTATGTCAATAAATCTGTTTTCCTCAAATACTTTAATCCTCCATGGTAATTTAACACAGATTTTTCTATCTCAGAAACCTCAAGACTAGCAGTCAATCTCCAGCATCACGAAAAGCACTCAAGATTCTACTTTAAAGTGCTGTGTGTGTATGTGTGTGCACGCGTGCCTGTGTGTGTGTATGCAAAAGACCAGGAGGAATTCTGAGAAAAAGGCAAATTTGGTCCATATATATTGTTTCAAGATCTTAATAATTATTCAGCATTATTGGAGAATTAATAAACTTTTAACATCTGACAAAGTTCTTGACTTTTATAGGTTTGAGCAATTTCAGGAAGTCTGTTCAACTTTTTTTATTTTTTTTAAACACATGCACACGGAGTTCTGTGGCAAGAAAGACAGTACAGTAGTTATACTCTGCAGCGGCATCAGTTCTAAACAACACACAAGTGATTATCCTCATAGGATTATCACTTTGAGGAACTATTCCCCTTCCATTCCCTCTCAACACTTGCTTGTGTTAATACTATAGCAGTGAAATAACGAAGAAAAATAAATTGAAGATTTGATTTAAAATGCCACATTGACAATTTTAAATTTTATGACTATCATATTACCAGTTTATTACCTCTGGGAACTATCCTGAGATAATGTTCGACCTGAACAGTTCAAACAGGGCACCTGATTGTCTAGTTTCAGTATAGAGAACCCCTCTTGACATCCCTATATTTATTAAACTTGAAAAGAGTCAACAGGAAACCATTAGCTCAAAAAGAGGTAAGACAGCCAATCTTTTGGAATTAAGCCAAATACACTCAGTTTCCAGAGAAGGCAATGGCAACCCACTCCAGTCCTCTTGCCTGGAAGACCCCATGGACGGAGGAGCCTGGTAGGCTACAGTCCATGGGGTCGCACAGAATCGGACATGACTGAAGTGACTCAGCAGCAGCAGCAGCATATTTAGTTTCTTTTTTTTTAAGTGAATTCACTTGAATGTTAGATACAGGCATACCTCATTTCACTGCATTTCACTTTACTGTGCTCTGCAGGTACTGCATTTTCTAAAAATTTAAAGTTGAGGGAAAACTGCACTGAGCAAGTCTGTTGGTACCATTTATCCAACTGCATTTGCTAACTTTGGGTTTTGTGTCACATTTTGGCAATTCTCACAATATTTCAAACTTTTTCATTTTTATTATGCTAGTGAAAAATGAAAGTGAAAGTCGCTCAGTTGTGCCCAACTCTTTGCAACCCTACAGACTATACAGTCCATGGAATTCTCCAGGCCAGAACAGTAGAGTGGGTAGTCTTTCCCTTCTTCAGGGGATCTTCCCAACCCAGTTATCAATATGGGGTCTCCTGCACTGCAGGCAGATTCTTTACCAACTGAGCGATCAGGGAAGCTCGCTATGATGACCTATAATCAGTAATCTCCGATGTCACTATTGTAATTGTTTTGGAGCATCACTGGTGGTTCAGATGATGAGGAATCTGCCTGCAATGCAGGAAACCCAGGTTCAATCCCTGGGTTGGGAAGACCCCTTGGAAAAGAGAACGGCAACCCATCCAGCACTCTTGCCCATAGAATCCCATGGACAGAGGAGTCTGGCAGGCTACCGTCCATGGGGTCACAAAGAGCCAGACACAACTGAGCAACTAACAGTATCGGTATCACAAACTGAGCCCATATAAGACTGCACATCACTCTGGTGAACACACAAATGATTAAAAAAAACCAAAACAGCCTCACTGCTAACATGAAGAAAGTTGTTTTGTTTTTTTTATTTCATTAAAGTATAACTGATTTACAATGTCGTGTTTAATTTCTACTGCACAACAAAGTGACTCAGTTATACACATATATTCTTTTTCATATAGTTTTCCATTATGGTCTACCACAGGATATTAAATATAGTTCCCTGTGCTATAGAGTAGAACTTTGTTGTTTATCCATCTTATAAATAATAGTTTGCATCTGTTAACCCCAAATTCCCCATTCTTTCCTCCCCTGGTAATGATAAGTCTGTTCTCCATACATGTAAGTCTGCTTTTATTTTGTAGGTATGTTCACTTGTGCCATATTTTAGATTTCACATACAAGAGATATCATATATGATATGTCTTTCTCTTTCTAACTTATTTCAGTTAGCATGATAATCTCTAGGTCCATCCATGTTGTTGCAAATGGCATCACTCCATTGTTTTTAATGGCTGAATAATATTCTATTGTGTGCGTAGAATATACACATATATACACACGCATATCACATCTTCCTTATCCATTCATCGATGAACATTTAGATTGTGTCCATGTCACAGTTCAGTTCAGTCAGTCAGTCACGTCCGACTCTTTGTGACCCCATGGACTGTTAGCACACCAGGCTTCCCTGTTCACCAACAACTCCCCGAGCTTCCTCAAACTTACGTGAATCGAGTCAGTGATGCCATCCAACCATCTCATCCTCTGTCGTCCCCTTCTCCTCCTGCCTTCGATCTTTCCCAGCATCAGAGTCTTTTCTAAGGAGTCAGATCTTCACATCAGGAGGCCAAACTATTGGAGCTTCAGCTTCAGCATCAGCCCTTCCAATGAATATTCAGGGCTGATTTCCTTTAGGATGGACTGGTTTGATCTCCCTGCAGTCCAAGGAACTGTCAAGAGTCTTCTCCAACACCACAGTTCAAAAGTATCAGTTCTTCAGTGCTCAGCTTTCTTTCTGGTCCAACTCTCACATTCATACACAACTACTGGAAAAACCACAGCTTGGATTATATGGACCTCTATCGGCAAAGTAAGGTCTCTCCTTTTTAATATGCTGTCTAGGTTTGTCATTGCTTTCCTTCCAAGGAGCAAGTGTCTTTTAATTTCATGGCTGCAGTCACCATCTGCAATGATGTTGGCGCCCAAGAAAATAAACTTTATCACAGTTTCCATTGTTTCCCTGTCTATTTGTTACGAAGGGATGGGACCAGATGCTATGATCTTAGCTTTTTGAATATTGAGTTTTAAGCCAGCTTTTTCACTTTCCTTTCACTTTCATCAAGAGGCTCTTTAGTTCCTCTTCACTTTCTGCTATTAGGGTGGTGTCATCTGCATATCTGAGGTTATCGATATTTCTCCTGGTAATCTTGATTCCAGCTTGTGCTTCATCTAGTCTGGCATTTTGCATGATGCACTCTGCATATAAGTTAAACAAGCAGGGTGACAATATATAGCTTTGTCATACTCCTTTCCCAATTCGGAACCAGTCCTTTGTTCCATGTCTGGTATTGAGAGAGTCAATTCCTAGGCAGGTTGATAAGAAGTCTGGGGTCCCCAAGGAGGAGAGAGGGCTCTGGGGCTCTCAAAGAGGAGATAGGGGTCTGGGATTCTCAAGGAAGGGGAAAGGACAAATGTCTTTTTTTTTTTTCTCTACATTCTTTAGTCTTAGTCACATAAAACACTTTTTTTCCCTTAAGCTTAAAACTGATGATTACACAACCAACAACTCAGTTTAAACTCTGTACTAAGGATACACATTGTACATAACAATGTGTCCTGCTTGAGGACAGTTTCTCCTTCCTGAAAACCTTCTGGCTAATCATGTTACATTAAAACGTAAATTATGGGAGTGGGTCTATTAAGATCTTTACAACCTTGAGACAGTCTTTTGATTTTATTATAATAACTAATTTTAAAAGTGTATGGCTCCCTTGCTTAGATTAGCAAGGGGGGCATTCTCTGACCCCCTTCTGCTGTCTGTGTCAGAAGCTTTCCCTGTCCCTTTTCACTCTAATAAAACTCTGCTACACAAAAGCCCTTGAGTGATCAAGCCTGGTCCCTGGTCCCAAAGCTAAGTCTTCTTCAGAGATCAAGAATCTGACACCATTCACTGTAAGCTATCAGTATTCCCATCTCTGGAAGAATTTTCCAGTGTGCTGTGATCCACACAATCAAAGGCTTTGGTGTAGTCAATAAAGCAGATGTTTTTCTGGAATTCTCTTGCATATACACACTAAGTCTGAACTCCTAATCTATCTCCCCCCCACCCAGTTTTTCCCCTTTGGTAATCATAAGTTTGTTTTTTAAGTCTCTGAGTCTGTTTCTGTTTTCTAAGTAAGTTTATTTGTGTCAATTTTTCTAGATTCCAAATATAAGTGACATTATATGATATTTGTCTTTCTCTGTCTGATTTACTTTACTCTGTACAATCATCTCTAGGCCCACCAGTATTGCTGCATTACTGCATTCTTTTTTATGAATGGCATTACTTCATTCTTTTTTATGGCTGAGTAGTATTCCACTGTACATCTGTACCTCAATGCAGTTTTGATTTGCATCACTTTATTAATTAGCAATAATGAGCATCTTTTCACACGCCTACTGGCCATCTCTACATCTTCTTTGGAAAAATGTCTATTTAGGTCTTCTGCCTATTTCTTGCTTGGGTTTTTGGTTGTTGTTATTGAACTGTAGGGGCTGTTTGTATATTTTGGAAATTAAGCCCTTGTCAGTCACATTGTTTGCAAACATTTTCCTGATACAGAGAAAGTTTTAGAGGTCAATATAGAAAATGATTCAGCCATAACATTCCCATAAGTCAAAGCAAAATCCAAAGCAAGGCACTCTCTTCAACTAACGAAGGCTGAGAGAGGTGAGGAAGCTGCAGAAGAAACGTTTGGAGCTAACAAAAGTTGATTAATAAGGTCCAGAGAAAGATGTCATCTCCTTGGAGATGGAACCATGCTCCATCAATATGAAAGCACAAGGTGAAAGAGCACATGCTCACAGAGATGTTGTGGGAAGTAATGAGAAGATGGAGCTACGTTAACTGATGAAGGTGGCTACACTAAGCAATCCAATTTGACTGGTGACCTTATAAGAGGAGACTTGAGTACGGACATGCACAAAGGAAAGACCATGTGGAGACAAAGCCATTTACAAACCAACCCTGCAGACACCTTGATCTCAGACTTACAATCTCTAGAATTGAGAAAATTAATTCCTGTTGTTTAAACCACCCAGCTTGAGGTAGTCTGTTATGGCAACCCTGGCAAGCTAATACAGGCTCTAATACAGGTTCAGTAATTTAAACCCTCCTAGCATGGGAACAAACACCAAATATGGACATGGAATTCATACTGCAAGAAACTTGAAAATGAGTTCATAGGAGATTTGTTTGTTTTTAAAGCCAACATTTAGATCTTATGTCCATTTTCTGAATGGGTTGTTTTTTTCTTTTACATTGAGCTGCATGAGCTCTCTGTATCTTTAGAGATTAATCCCTTGTCAATCACTTCATTTGCAGATATTTTCTCCCACTCTGTGGGTTGTCATTTTGTTTTGTTGATGGTTTTGTTTGCCATGCAAAAACTTTTAAGTTTAATTAGGCCCTATTTGTTTACTTTATTTTCATCAGTCCAGGAGGTCTCCAAAAGAGACATGCAGATGGCCAAAAAGCACAAGATGCTCAACATCATTAACTATTAGAGAAACGCAAATCAAAACTACAATGCGGTATCACCTCACACTGGTCAGAACGGCCATCATCAAAGAATCTACAAACAGTAAATGCTGGAGAGGGTGCGGAGGAAGGGAATCCTCCTAAACTGTGAGTGGGAATGTAAATTGGTACAGCCACTATGGAGAACAGTATGGAGGTTTCTTAAAAACTAAAAACAGAACTATCATATGATCCAGCAATCCCACTACTGGGCATACATCCAGAGAAAACGTTAATTCAAAAAGATACATACACCACAATGTTCACTGCACCATTATTTACAATAGTCAAGGCATGAAGCAACTAAATGTCCATCAGCAGAGGAGTGGATAAAGATGTAGTACATACAGTGGTATAATAAATACAGTATTACTCAGCAATAAAAAAGAGGGAAATAATGCCATTTGCAGCAACACAAATGGACTTGGAGATTGACATACTGAGTGAATTAAGTCAAACAAAGACAAATATCTTATGATACTGCTTATATGTGGAATCTTAAAAAAAAAAAAGGAACTTATTTATAAAACAGAAAATAGAGTCACAGATGTAAAAAACAAACCTATGGTCTCCAAGGGAGAAAGGAAGGCTAGGGATAAATTGGGAGACTAGGACTGACATATGCACACTACTACATACAAAATAGACAACTAATAAGGACCTACTGTATAGCTCAGGGAACTCTACTCAACACTCTACCATGACCTATATAGGAAAAGAATCTTTAAAAATAATGTGTGTACATATATATATATAAAAAACTGATTCACTTCGCTATACACCCAAAAATAACACAACATTGTAAATCAACTATATTCAAATAAAAATGAATTTATTAAAAAAATTTTAAGCCAACATTAAATTCCAAATGGAGAGATACCCTTGAATTGGCTCAAGGCTTACCCATAAGAAGATGTATCCAAACCTAATAGTTTTGCAAAGATTCAGTTTGAGTTCCACATTCCTCTTAATCCTTTCCTTTTCACTGATAAAGGAGAGCTAAGCAATAAAATTGTTTTTCTTTTGTACTTTTTGCCCATTATGTTAATCTTACTTCTACAACAAGACAAGTTTCCTGAAGGCTGGATTCATGATATATGTGTCCAGGAAGCAGCCATGTGCTCACAAAAAGAGCTTGTTACTTTATGACTGACTGTACTAAATAGTTACATTAAGTTTGCTATCATCTTTCTATGCTGCTTAATTTTAAGGCATTTCAAATTAGAAAGAACTCAGAACATGTCTTTAATTTGACACATATATAGAATCACACAGATTTTAAAGCATCATATAAGAATTACTTTGCTGCTATTGTTGTTTAGTTGCTAAGTTATGTCCAACTCTTTTCTGACCCCATGGACTGCGATCCTCTAGGCTCCTCTGTCCATGGCATCTCCCAGACAAGAATACTGGAGTGGGCTGCCATTTCCTTCTCCAGGGGATTTTCCTGACCCAGGGATCAAACCCTCACTTTCTGCATTGGCAGGTAGATTTTATACCACTGAGCCACCAAGGAAGCCCCACAAGAAATTACCTAATTTAGCCTAATAAACCATCTAATTAATCATTTAAAGTAACTATTAGAGACATACAGACCACAATATTTATTCTTATTTTTTTCCTTGTTAACAAAATACATCTTTTACAGCATACAGTGGCTAATCTTAATCATTCCCTAAATGATAATGAGAATGTATTTTCACAGTAGCAACTGGTGACATTTCAATAAATCAATGTGCTGCAGTGATACCTAAATAAAAGCTTATTTCACTATAATGATGCTTCCAGGCTTCCCTCAAGTCAGGTGGTTACTTGCAGTTAATGATCTGTGACATGCCACACAAGTAGTCCTAAAAAGACTTATTATCCACCTCATGTGCAACAATATTTGCTTTATGGATGGCTAAATGAATGAAGACATTCAATGCAACTGTAAAAGTAAAATCAAAAGAAAACTTACAAGTAACATGTTTTCTTTAAGTAAAAGGGCTGTGACCATTTTCCATTAATACTTAACCTTTTGCTGGAGCAGTGCAACCCCATATAATACTCAGATCCATGAAGTCCAAGAGCTGTTCTGGGCTAATGCTAATTAACTGCCCCCAATCAAAAGAGCAGTAACTTTCCAAAATTGTGAGATCATCAGCCTTTATTGCTGACGTCAAAGTCACAAAGCTAAAAGGAGACAAATATGCTTTATACATAAATTAAGACTATGTCTTTCAACTGAATTTACATACACCTACAAAACACAAACATGCCAAGAAAAGAATTATTATGCTGCACACAAAATTTGCTAATCTCAAACAATACACTATCTTTTATAGCTGCCAGACTTTGTAAGCATTCAAATGTTTACCATTTATAATTTTATTTAATTTACTAGACTCGGCTTTTGTCCACCATATGTCCACTGTGGATTAACTATTCCCTTAGGCACAATTAAGGCCTTTCCATTTGTTGTAAGAAGAGCTAAGTATGAAGGACACAGCCAGAAATAACATTTATACCTCAACCAAAAACAGAAGAACATTCAAACTCAAACGATGGTTTATGTAGCATCTTTTTTTATTAGACACATGTCTACAAAGCAAAATAAACTTGAGATAAAAAATCATGGCAACTGTACACCAGCTTTCACCATTCAGATTGAATATCAAAATTATAACACCTCCATCAACTGAATTTAAATATTTTTTCAGAAAAAATGTACTTCTAAACTACAAGTGAAGAGTGGCTTCCAAACAATAATTAAAACCAAAACTTTAATAATTATTTGAAATACATTCAAAGACATTTCATAAAAATTTTGATGTTTTTGATTTTTAAATCCTGAAGTTAAAAAACTACCTGGACTGAGCAATATTTCTTCCCATTACCCATAACCAGAAGACAGGATTCTGAGAGACGGTGGGAAATAAAACAACAACAACTAACACATATAGAACCTATTAAATATCAGGCATGATTCCAGGAGTTTTGTATGTATTTAATACTTTTAACAACCTCCTTATAAAGTAGGTGGTATTGTCATTTCTGTTTTACAGATGACAAAACTGAGGTACAAGAGGGTGAATACCTCCCCATGGTCACAGGTTTAAATAAGTGAGCCCATATCTGACCTACGTGATCTTACTTAGAAGTCTTTGTCCTTGACCACTACTCATATTGTCTTTATAATAAAGATATTAAAGTGCTAGAACACACTACAAAACAAATATCAATAAGGGGAAATAAATACAATTTATCATCTTTCAAAATTAAAATTTTGAATGTAAATTAAGCGATTAGGACTTAGAGTTTAGTTTTCAAAAGACCCATGTGTGTAATTTAACTGAATTTTTACATGACCTTTTGTAAGAGTAAGTCATAAGAACCAAGTGAAACTGTCATTAAATGCCTCTTCCAAAGGAAAACCTAGCCTCGGAGTTTTACAAAAGCTAGGGGGGGAAGAAAAAAAAGAAGTATTATTTTTTTCTCTTTATCATCTCAAAAGTTCCATAGTTCCATCTTTTACTGAAGTTGAGAATTAATAATTTTGTACTCATTCATAACAAGTATTAGTATTTACTGAGCACTTCCTGGGCCAGTGCTAGGAAGTGCTCAGTTCAATCAGGTCTAGGATTGAACTGGATCCTAGAGACACAGCAGTAAACAAGACAGCCTTTGCCTTCATGGAGGTTTAGTCCCAGAAGGCCTGCATGATTCCAAAGGGAAAAACTAAACGAACTTTGCTCTAAAATAAACGATACTTTTTTTAAAAAAATGACACAGTTTAAAAAGAAAAAACAGCTAATAAGTATTAAAATCAAAGGAGAAACTCTCTAGTATTCTGTCCTACCTGGTCCTTTCCTATTTATTCCCCTCAACCCTCCATAAAGAGAATTGGGAAAGTGCTCACACACCCTTCACGTTCTACTTTTTCACTTAATGAGAATCAATACAACAAACTGAAGAGTAAAGAAAGGAGATGACATTTAAAACTATATCTAAAAATCAGAGCAAGTTTTTAAAAAGTCTAAATATTCATTTTATACCACCAGGTGTCTGCACAACTCCCTCCCCTCCATGTCTGTCTCTCTCTTTTGCAACGAACATAAAGCATACTGTACTACCTTCCGCCTCCCCTCCTTTAATGTGAGTCCACACTCATATTCCCTCCCACTGCTACCCCAAGACGCACTGCATATACACGTTGCCTTCATTCACTGTCTACAATTCATTTCCTTCCCTCCTCTCTGGAACTCACTCTACTCAGCTTTCAGTCCCACAACTCCAGTGAACCTGCTTGCCAAGGTCACCACCAACTGCTTCTGTAATGCTTAATCTAACCATCCTCAGACCTGCTCTGTTGATCACTCCTTTCTCCTTAAAAATCCTGTACATTTGGCTTCCAGGACACTTCACTCTCCTGATTTTCCTCCTACCTTTAATGGCCACACTCTAATTCCCTTAGTAATCTCTCTTCACTTTCCCAACTTTAAAACATGACTTAACTCAAGGACTAATATGCATCTATTAATGTATATGGAAAATGGATACTTAATAATCTAATAATTGAATGACAAAATGAGCTTAAAAAATCATCTCTGCAAGGATAAGACAGGATTTCAATTACATGTAAAGTTAAACTCTCTTAAAATTGTATGGCAATAAATATGTTCAATTAATCAGACGTATATCTAAACACAGTTAAGAGTCATCATATTTTAGGAATAGAAGGTGCTTATGATTGTCTGGCACAATCCCCTCATTTTATACATGAGGATCATCTTAAGTGAATAAATTGCCAAGGTAATGAAGTTAGAAAACTGACAGCAGCAGTACAAAGTTTTCTGATCCCCACTCTAGTATTCTTTTAATGCATATTGGATTTAGAACATAACCACTGCAAATATAAAGCAAACTATTAAAGGGGCTTAAATTACATTGATGAAAATCTCAAATCTCCTTTTCACACAAAAAAAATCTGTTTTTATAGCTGCATTCTTTAATACTTAATTTAATTTTTAGTAATTAAATTTTCTTCTAAAAATTAAATTCAAAGATTCATCATCAAAGAAACAAAAGGTGGATTATGCTTTATTTTTTTTTTAGATTAAAACTGTTCAAGGTATTGTCTCTTGATCATATCTTTTATTTTTTTTTATTTATTTATTTATTTTTATTATTGTTTTTGCCATACATTGTCATGATATCACCATGGGTTTATATATGCTTCCCCTCCGGGTCCCCCCTCCCTCCTCCCTCCCCCCAGGG
>ML660768.1:7482757-7686265 GCA_007570785.1 Antilocapra americana | reverse complement strand
ATAGAATAGACTTGTGGACTTTGTGGATGAGGGTAAGGGTGGGATGATATGGGAGAAGGGCATTGAAGCATGTTAATTGTCATGTGTCTAATCAATCGCCAGCCCAGGATTGATGCTCGGGACTGGTGCAGCGAGATTTCCCGGGGGGGAGGGAGGAGGGAGGGGGGACCCGGAGGGGAAGCATATGTAAACCCATGGTGATATCATGACAATGTATGGCAAAAACAATAATAAAATTAAAAAAAATAAAATAAAAATAAAAAAAAAGCACAGGCAGACAATGACTCTACATAGATAATAATCATAATAATTCAGCTTAAAATGTCTTCCTACCATATTTCCTTTGCTTTGCCTTCAGTATGTACAGCCTTTGCTTTTAACTGAGGAAATTCATTGTCAATGGATCTATTCTAAAATAAATTCTTTATCTTCAAAGAGAAAGAATCTGCTATCAGACTCTTGGATGTATATAGATAAGTAAAAGTGCTGGCAATGTAATAAGGTAAAATAAAATGTGTGTGTGCTGTGTGTGCTAAGCTGCTTCAGTTGCGTCTGACTCTATGCAACCCTATAAACTGTAGCCCACCAGGCTCCTCTGTCCATGGGATTCTCGAAGCAAGACTTCTGTGGCGGGTTGCATTGCCCTCCTCCAGGGGATCTTCCCTACCCAGGGATCAAACCTGTATCTCTTTCTTCTCCTGCATTGCCAGGCAGGTTCCTTACCACTACACCACCTGGGAAGCCAAAATAAAGTGCACCTTTTTCTTTTTTGTAATTGTTTTGAAAGCTAAATGACTATTTAAAGCAAAAGTTACTTTTAGAATATTTTAAAATATGTCTGACAATAACAACACAAGGATTGGGGGAGTTAAACAATACTACACATGAAGAGGGATACTATTATTTGAAGGTAGAGTAATTAAGGATGCATATTGAAAATTCTGGGCTTCCCTGATAGCTCAGTTGATAAAGAATACGCCTGCAGTGCAGGAGACCCCAGTTTGATTCCTGGGTCAGGAAGATCTGCTGGAGAAAGGATAGGCCACCCACTCCAAAATTCTAAAGAAACAACTAAAAATATAATACATGAATATATAATATGTATAATAAGTTATTAAGTGAGATAAAATAGAATAATAAACAATCAATTAACCAAGAGAAGGAAGAAAAAGAGGAGAAAAAAGAAGCAAAAGACTGAACAAATATGACACTCATGTGATGAATGAAAAAGGTGGGACAGAACAACTGTGAGCATCTTTTCATCTGGAACATTCTCTGAATCTGGGAGCTGCTTCCTTGACTTGGAAGACTTTCCAATGTTCATGAGGCCCTTGATATAGAAACTCTTAATAAAATCTCTTTAACTAGCTTAGTGTTGATCAAAAAAAAAAAAAAAAACTTTGCTTTTTAATATAATTATAGCTCCCCAAAAAGAAAATACTACTATAATGTAATGTCTTACATCTTAGAAACAAATTGTAAGATCATTCACTACATGAACATATTGATCATTTGAAAATGGGCAAGTGACAGATAATAGCAAACAATATCCAGATAAATGTTCATCTCTAATCACTTAATTTTATATATATATAATCTGTATGATTGCATACTCTATTACATGATCTCATTCTGAAACAGAGTATTAGTAGTATAAATACAAGAAAAGGATTAAGCCAAAGGTAAAAACATTCTATTTTCATGCTATTAAATCTCAAGTATAACACTGTAACAATTTTTTGCATAAGTTCATATAACTTATGTAAATGTTTGTTTTTAAAACTCAGAATGGCATCATCAGCACAGTCCAACAGCCTATCTAGTCTGACATTCTGACAATGACCAATGATGGAGGCCTCACAGGAGAGCATAAACACATAACATAATGCATATAATTGTGCACCGCCACAGCATTACTCCAGATGTAGTTAGATTATATCCTGAAAGAAATGAAAACAAATCCCAACTCCCATCACTTCCTTACTCTGTAATTTCCCAAAAGGTGATGGGAAACCTCCAATAAAGCACAAATTTAACTATAATATATGCCAATGCTTTGGTGACATGACAAATAACTAACAAATGATCTTCTAAAATGAAAAGCTGTACCCAGAACCTAAGCTCATCAAAACTTATGATTTGTAAAATGAGTTTTCAATGAGGTGAAAAGCATCTGATTCACTTAGTTAGATCTATAAAATAGATGAGAAAAATTTAATTAAAGCTTAATAAAAACTGTTTTCATCCATTTTGTGATATGTTATACTGTTTTCCAGAAAGTAGTATAAAATTTATATCTTTAACTCTGCAGAGAAATTATATTCACACCTGTTTTGTAATGGTTTTAAAGCAAGGCTTGGATTTATTAAATGTTCATCTAAGTGTGCAAAACCACATAATGAAGAAACCACGGTCTGGTCCTTCAGGAAGTACTATTTCCTAAACAATTATAAACCCCCCCAAAAAAATGCCCTATATTTTTAAAGACTTCTGGAGGAGATAATTCTCTTGGTAGTATACTTGGGTACTGATTTAACAACGCTTATAGTCAGGAAAGAGTTTCTGACCTGAATCCTCCATGGTATACTTTAAATTCATTTTCTCTTTCTCTGACCTCAAATAAGTTGTAGAAGATTGGGTCATATCATATCTATTTGAAAACTCTTATTAAGGTCTCCTTTCCCAGGGTACATGCATTGCAGGACTATGAACCAAGTAACAATCCTATACTGAATTGAGTCTTATAATTCTTACATGCTGTATATTATAGCCCAAGAGACAGATTTCAAAAATTACCCATCATTTCTATGAAGCACCACTCCTTCCACAATAATATACTTTCTCAAGAAAAAAAAAAAGTATAATGCAAAAACAAACCTCAAAAATTTAGAAAAACAAAGTCTGAGCAATGATGGTGAGGAATGATACACACAGAATTCCATGCAGACACTGCTTCCTTCCCGGGAACAGGGTACCATTTAATGAAATGTATCTCTCAAAATCTCTGGGGCAGAGCTAAAGCTGCAGTGCAATATCATAAAAATCTGCAGCTGTGCTGCCGTTCTTAATAGTCCACACTGCATCCTTAGACCACAGGAAGCCAAAACACACACACTGTCAGAACACAACTTACCTTAACAAGGAACTGGCCAAAGTAGCAGAGCAGTTACGACAGCTCAAGCATCAAAACTGTTACTGAAAAGACTGTACACATCTTTAAGAATTTTTCTCACCTTGCTCACTCCAGAAAAGCTGTTTTTCCAGAAAAACTACTTACATTTCCAAACATCAATTTTTTTAGGGATAAAAACTATAAGATAGGCAAATAAATTTACTACATATAAATAAACATTTATAACTTACTTTTATTGCCCACCAAGGCAACCAGGGGCCGAGTTTCTGACTCCTCACTTACTTTCTTCACCACAGAATACCAATCTTCTAAATTCTCAAAGCTTTGATAATTTGTAACATCATATACCAAGAGGACTCCCTGTCACAAAAGAGTTACAGAACATTTGTAATATACTGCTTTAAAAAATATTAATACTAAATACTCGTAAGTAATAGATATGTTGAATATAAAAAATACAAGCAAGGACTGTGTGTATCTCACTTTAATTCTGTTATTAGCAGACAGATAATACTGAATGTTTTCATTCAATATGTTAAAACACAAAGCAAGATAAAGAATGATTTTATCAAACTGTAAGTGTTTTCCCCCAATAAGATATCTGGGATATACTTGGTAAGTTTCAACAAATGTAAGAAAATCTTATTATAGAGGTGGAAAAAGCTGTAAGGTCTACAATTCTGCCTGTCACTTTCATGAGGTCAAACATTTAAACCTTTTAATAAATAACCATCTGCTGCTGCTCTTTTAAAATATTTTCAAAAATGAAGATCCCATGACATCCCTTGATAGTCAATTTCAACGTTTAACACAATTTTCTTTAAATGAAGTCGACTTCCTCTTTCAGTCCTCTGTGCATTAGGAGAACAACATGAGAGTACCCTCCTTATAATAACCCTTCATGTACTTGAAGATAGTTAAGTAACTCCTTCACCATTTCCTTTCCAGAATAAACAAACTCAATTCCTTAAACTTGCCTCAAAGGACCTATTTTCTATCCTTTTAATCATAGTTGTTGATTCTTCCCAAGGCATGCTACATATAGCTTTTTGACATCCTCTTTAAAATGAGCAGTGTAAAACTGGACATGATACTGTAATAAGAGTCTGAACAAAGCCAAATATAACAGAGGGATTGCTTCCTGTCTCTTATATATCATATTCCTTTTAATACATCCCATTATTTTGTGTGGGAAGAAGTAGGTACACACACAAAAATAACACTGCTACATTCTTGATTCTCATCTAGTTTGTGGTCAAACACTTAATACAAAGGTCTGCATATATAAGTCTGGACCCTAATGGCATTTGTGTCTCCTCCTTCTTAAGTTATAATCATAAATGTTGACACCTTCTTACACCTATTATGTACCAGAGATATCTGGATCTTTTCATTCATCCTCATAAAAAATCATGCAAGACTGGTATTATCCTCATTTTCACTAATAAACACAAGGTCACAGGGAGCCAGAATTTGACTCAAAGACTGAATATAAAGTCCACTCATTTACTTTACAAACATTTGTCGGTCAGCTATATGCCAGGCACGGTGCTGGGTACGAGGAACATAAATTCTAGCTTCAAGGAACTCAAAGCCCCGCAACAAAGCCAGGCACACAAACAAACAAGTATATAACACAAAACTCATCAGCAATGGTATGCTGGTAAATATTAATTAACCAGATTGAGGCATGGTAAGGAGAGGAAAGGATGAGAGAGGGTTATTTGTAGCATTTGCCAATTTCTTTAGTGTAAATACTCTCTTGTGGTCATTTAAAATCTATCAATGTCACTTCACCAAACACAGCTGGGTAGGACATCACCACATAGCATTTCCACTATAAAGATATACTTGATACAATAGATAAAAATAACCTTAAGGGCACAACAACAGAAATACATAGTAAAATAATCAGTAAGTGATACATTTTGATCATATAAATCTTTGTTTTTAATATAATTTGTGAGTTTATATATATATATATATTCTGTAATCATGAACGTATTCCAACAATCGGTTCAAAAAAATTCCTAAAAATCGAACAATCGACTCTCCCAATCCAGATCTAGATTACTACTATTATGACCTTTCAGTACTATGCTTTTTTTCCCTAGTTTTATCACGAAATAGTTGACATCCATCACTGTACAAGTTTAAGGCATACAGCATATAGGCTTAGTTTACATACATTACATACTCGTTTGTTAAACTACATTGGCTCTCCCAAGTCACTTAGATTCTCTGGGTCTCAGGTTATTTGCCTGAACACTCTCTATACTCCTTTTCAGTTTGCTGCTGCTGCTGCTAAGTTGCTTCAGTCGTGTCTGACACTGTGCGACCCCACAAACGGCAGCCCAGCAGGCCCTGGGATTCTTCAGGCAGGAACACTGGAGTGGGTTGCCATTTTCTTCTCCAGTGCATGAAAGTGAAAAGGGAAAGTGAAGCTGCTCAGTCGTGTCCGACTCTTCGTGACCCCATGGACTGCAGCCTACCAGGCTCCTCCATCCATGGGATTTTCCAGGCAAGAGTACTGGAGTGGGTTGCCATTGCCTTCTCCGCTTTTCAGTTTAATGGCTCTATAATCTTTATGCAAAATCATATGTCTGATTTATTTTAGTAATTTACAAACGTATTTCTATATTTCTAAATGCTCAGCACAGAATTATTTGAAACAATAAGCATAATCCACTTTTCTTATTAAAAAGAATGTCCCAGAAACAGCCTCAGAACAAAGCTACTATTCAATCCAATGATTCCACCTCCAGTTGACATGAGTGATACAATATATTATGCTTAAAGAGCTCTGACCTGGAAGTCAGATCATCTTTGGATTATACTCCTGGCCCTATCATCTATTGATCTTGGGCAATGCTTCTGTTGTCCATCTTTATAATACCTGTCATGATTAAGTGAAGTAATAAAAATGGACTTATTTTAAAAATAAGATACTACACAATCACTGGGAACATTTTCATTATTATTCTGAATGAATATGAGTCATTTTCAAGGTAACTTTGAGGTATCTTTCACTCGCATAAATTGAGCTTTGACCTATTTGTTGTACAGTTACTAATAAGTCCAATTCTTTGTGACCCCATGAACTGAAGCACACCAGGCTTCCCTGACCTTCACTATCTCCCAGAGTTTTCTCAAATTCATGTCTACTGAGTAGGTGATGCTATCTAACCATTTCATACTCTGTGGCCCCCTTCTCCTCTTGTCCTCAACCTTTCCCAGCATCAAGGTCTTATCCAATGAAATGCTCTTCGCCTTAGGTGGCCAAACTTTGGGAGCTTCAGCTTCAGCTTCCAATGAATATTCAGGGTCAATTTCCTTTACAACTGACTGGTTTGATATACTTGCAGTCCAAGGGACTCTCAAGAGTCTTCTCCAGCACCACAATTTGAAAGCATCAATTCTTTGCCGCTCATTCTTCTTTACGGTCCAGCTCTCACATCTGTACATGACTACTGGAAAAACCATAGCTTTGACTGTATGGACCTTTGTCAGCAAAGTGATGTCTCTGCTTTTTAACACACTGTCTATGTTTGTCAGCTTTCCTCCCAAGGAGCAAGCATCTTTTAATTTCATGGCTGCAGTCACCATCCACAGTGATTTTTGACCTATGGTGCCCCTTAAACCTGAAAATTTTTAGAACTCTTCTAAGTAATGTATTAAAATAGTCATCACAACATGGGTCAATATCTGAATATAATAGAATATATGCAAATAAAACACGGCCAGCATCTTCTGATAATCAGAACTAATCCAGAGCCAAAGAATAAAAACTATAACTGATCTAGACTAGGAGTTGGTAAACTATGGCCCCAAGGTCAAATTCAGCTCATAGCCTATATTTTGCAAATAAAGTTTTATTGACACACAGACACACTCATTTGTTTAAGTTTTATCAATGGCTGCTTTTGCACTATGATGTTAGAGTTGTATAGCCACAACAAAGAGAGTCTGGTCTGTAAAACCTAAAATATTTTCTATCTAGTTCCTTAAGGAAGTTTACCAATTTCTCATCTAAACTAATATATATCCCAACATTCTCCAATCAGCAATACCTATGAATTGGTCCAGGACTCATAAGAAAGACAGAAGGATACACACCTTTCCATTAATCTAGCAACCCAAATATCTATCAGTTCATATATTCCTTTTTCAATATCATTTAATGAAACATTATGATTTTTATCTCTGCTCCTAACATGACAGCTTTGCACCAGTTTTGAATTATATCAATGTGGTGAAAAACTGAAAAAGGAAAATGAAAAAGCCAAAGATATTAAAGCAAAAGAAGTTCTAGGACTTTCAGTTTCAGCTCAGACATGTAAAGAGTTTGGAAGTCATCACATTTGTCCTTATGTTAAGAAAAAAGCTGGACAAACAGAAAATCAAAGACTCTTTTTGGACAAAACGGAGAGCTGAGTTTGCAGGGCAAACTGACACCCTGAAATCCAGAGAAGGAGGAGTGAATTCAGAGAGTGACCTTCCAACACCTGCTTACCTGGAACAAAAGTCACTAGAACCAGTAAACAGTAGAAATAGTTAAACGATAATTTTGACAAACTATTGAAGGCTGAGCATGGTCTAGCTTAAGGATCACAAACTCCTGGGGGACATAGTTTTTGGGATACCCTCATACTTTCATGGGTTTTATCTATTGGTGAAGAATCAAGAAAAAAAAAAATCAAAAAAAGCTACCCTCATAGCTCTGGTAGGAGGAAAAAAAAAGTAACCACTGTAAAATATGCCCAGAGCATTGTCCAAAAAAAGGCATACTCTCCAGGAAAAAAGCTTAATCAGAGTCTTCTATCACATGCATTTTCCAACTTCAGCCTCTTCTAGCCCACCTATCTCACATAAATGAGAAAAGCTAGAAGATACCTATGAATGTCATAGCCCAAGGACACAAATCCTTAAGTCACACAAAGCTGTGACTTAATCATAAGAGTAAACAATGTTGCCCTCCCTCCATACTTCACCACACACCAATAGGACTCCAGGACAAGAGTGGAAGATTATATGTGAAAGAGCTGCAAGACACAAACTCCAACTAAGGAAGAGTTCAAGACGTCCAAGAAGACAAGGGAGGGCAAAAAAACAAAGACACTAAAAGAATTTAATGTCTCTGGCATTTAAAGTTTCAGTAAGCATTAAACACACACCAACTCCTGGCCAAATTAAGATACAACCTCAAATTAATTAAAATCCTATTTATTTGAGCTCTTATCCCAAAGAAAAGCAATGCCAAAGAACGTTCAAACTACCACACAATTGCACTCATCTCACATGCTAGCAAAGTATTGCTCAAAATTCTCCAAGCTTGGCTTCAACAGTATGTGAACTGAGAACTTCCAGACATTCAAGCTGGATTTAGAAAAGGCAGAGGAACCAGAAATCAAACTGCCAACATCTGTTGGATCACAGAAAAAGCAAGAAAATTCCAGAAAAACACCTACTTCTGCTTTAGTAACTATGCTAAAGCCTTTGACTGTGTAGATCACAACAAACTGTGGAAAATTCTTAAAGAGATGGGAATACCAGACCACCTGACCTGCCTCCTGAGAAACCTGTATGCAGGTCAAGAAGCAACAGTAAGAACTAGACATCGAACAACAGACTGGCTCCGAATTGGGAAAGGAGTACATCAAGGCTATATATATATTGTCACCTTGCTTATTTAACTTATATGCAGAATACATCATGCAAAATGCTGGGCTGAATGAAGCACAAGATGGAATCAAGACTGCCAGGTCAAGTATCAATAACCTCAGATATACAGATGTTACCACCCTTATGGCAGAAAGTGAAGAGGAACTTAAAAACCTCTTGATGAAAGTGAAAGAGGAGAGTGACAAAGCTGGCTTAAAACTCAACATTCAAAAAAACTAAGATCATGGCATCCAGTCCCATCACTTCATGGCAAATAGATGGGGAGACAATGGAAACAGTGACAGACGTTATTTTTGGGGGCTCCAAAATCACTGCAGATGGTGACTGCAGCAATGAAATTAAAAGGCGCTTGCTCCTTGAAAGAAAAGGTATAACAAAGCTAGACAGCATATTAAAGAGCAGAGACATTACTTTATCAACAGAGGTCTGTCTAGTCAAAGCTGTGGTTTTTCCAGTATTCATTCATATGGATGTGAGAGTAGGACCTTAAAGCTGAGTGTCGAAGAACTGATGCTTTTGAACTCTGGTGTTGGAGAAGACTCTTGAGAGTCCCTTGTACTGCAAGGAGATCCAACCAGTCCATCCTAAAGGAAATCAGTCCTGAATATTCACTGGAAGGAATGATGATGAAGCTGAAACTCCAATACTTTGGCTACCGGATACGAAGAACTGACTCATTGGAAAAGACCCTGATGCTGGGAAAGATTGAAGGCAGGAGGAGAAGGGGACGACAGAGGATGAGATGGTTGGATGGCATCACTGACTCGATGGACATGAGTTTGAGCAACCTCCAGGAGTTGGTGATGCTCAGGGAAGCTTGGCATGCTGCAGTCCATAGGGTCGCAAAGAGTCAGACACAACTGATAGACTGAACTGAACTGAATACTCCATACATCTTATCTAGCTTTCAACAAAAAATTAGAAGGCATACTAAAAGTCTGAAAATAAAAGCAAGCATTAGAACCAGAGTCAAACATGAGACAGATTTTGGAATGATCAGACCAGGAATTTAAAATAATTGTGAATAATATTCTAAAGACTCTGATGGAAAAGGTAAAAAACATGAAAGAACAGGTGAGTAAAGTACACAAAGAGATGGAAACTCTAAAGAATAATTAAAAGTCAATGTCAGATATCAAAAATACTATAACAGAAATAAGACCACTGATGGGTTCATCAGTAGACTAGACACATCCTAGGAATGAATCAGCAAATTTGAACATAACAGAAACGTACAAAACTGAAATGAAAAGAGAAAAAAAGATGAATAAAATAGAATATCAAAGAACTGTGGGACAACTCTGAATGTGTATCATAAAGGGAATAGAATACCAGAAAGAGAAGATGGAACCTAAGAAACATCTAAAGTGATAATAGCCAAGAAATTGCCAAAGTTAATTAGACACAAAACCACAGATCCAAGAATCTCAGAAAACACCAAGTTGGATAAATATAAAAACATCCACACCTAGGTACACCATATACTTAGACTCCATAAAACAAAAAACAAAGAGAATATCTTGAGAATAGGTAGAAGGTGGAAGCTGAGGGGAGTGAGGGAATATCCCTATCTGTAAAAGAATAAGGATAAGAATTGTACAGAATTTCTCATCTGAAAACATGCAAGTAAGTGAAGAATGAAGTGAAATATTTAAAGCAATGAAAGGAAGAAAAGGACCAACCTAAAATTCCAAATGTAAGATTATCTTTCATAAGTAAGGAAGAAAAAAGACTTACTCAGACAAAAATTGAGAGAATTCACAGGCAAAAGATTTGCTTAGGAAGACATGTTAAAAGAGGTTCTTCAAGAAGAAGGATATGATACACATCAGAAACTCAGTTCCATATAAAGAAAGGAAGCATATCAGAGAAGGAACAAGAAAAGGTAAAATAAAATCATTTATTTGTCTTATTCTTACTAAAATATAACTATTTAATAACAGTAATAATGTATTGAGTGATTATATTATAGCATATTAAATGAAAGACACTGATGTCATCAGGGACAGGAGAGATGAATTGAGAATATTCTTTTATGAAATATTTTATGAACTGCACAGGAAGCAATGTAATATTGTATGAAAGTGGACTTAGATTAGTTTAAAATGTATAATGTGAACTCTAGAGCAATTGCTTAAAAAAGAAGCTTAAGTATAATTGACAGGCTAAGAAAAGAGATAAAACGCTCAACCAAAATGAGAAAAGACAGGAAGAGAAAGGAGGGGAGGGAAACAAGCACAAGGTCAGAAAACAAACATGAAAGCTATAAACCCAACTATGTCAATAAACACTTTAAATGTGAATGATCAAAATCTACCAATTAAGACATTTTCAAGGACACAAATGCTTAAGTCACACAAGGCTGCGACTTAATCATAAGAGTACAGAATGTTTCCCCTCCTCCATACTTCACCACACACCAAAAGGCCTCCAGTATGAGTAGAAGGCTACATTTGAAAGAGCTGTAAGACACAAACTCCAAAAAACCGAGACTCAATTGTATGTTGCCTATAGGAAACACACGTTAAATATAAAGATACAGGTTAAAAGTTAAAGGATAAAGAAATCACTAGCAAAAAGAAAGCTGAAGTAGCTATATAAATTTCAGACAAAGCAGACTTCAGAAAAAGGGAAATCATGAGGTATAAAGATCATCATAATGATAAAGGGGTTAATTCTCCAAGACATAATAATCCTTTGTGTATATACACTTAACAACAGAATATCAAAATATGGAGGCCAAAACTGACAGAACTGTATGGAATTCAAAACCCACAGATCCATTAGTACAGTTGGAGATATCAATAATTCTTTTTCATTAATTAATACACCAAGCAAGCAGAAAGTCAGAAAGTTGACCTGAACAACATTAACAATCAGCTTTATCTAATCTCGTCATTTATAAAACAGTCCATCTAACAGCATTAAAATGTACATTCTTCTCAAGTTTATATGAAACATTCATCAAACATTCACAAACTGGGCCAGAAAACATACTTAACAAAATTTATAAGAATAGAAATCATACCAAGCATGTTCTTAGATTACAATGGAATTAAACTAGAAATCAATAATAGAAAGATAAGTGGGAAAACTCAAAATATTTGGAAATTAAACATACTTCTAAATAACACATGGGTCAAAAAAAAAGAAGTCCCAAGAGAAGTTTAAAAATATCTTAAATAAAATACAACCTATCAAAACTTGAAAGTACAGCAAAAACAGTGCTTAGAAGAAAATATAGAGCGCTCTATCTAATCTTCCACTTTAGGAAACTAAGAGAAAAGAGGAATTTAAACTTAGTGCAAACAGAAGAAAAAATAATAAAAATTAGAGCAAGATCAATGAAATTGAAAAGATGAAAACAACAGAGAAAATTAACAAAGGCAAAAGCTGATAATCTCTGGCCAGGCTAACCAAGAAAAGAGAGAGCGCAACCGAAAGAGAAAGACACAAATTAATTAGGGGTCATGACCAATTCCCAGAGATATTAAAAGAATAATGAAGGAATAATATGAATAACTTCATGGCCAAAAATTTGAAAACACAGATGAAATGAACCAATTCTTTGAAACACACAAACTGCCAAAACTCACAGAAGCTGCCAGACTCCCAGAGCTTCTACCCACCAGCTTCGGCACACCAAGGCCAGACCTCTAAGTACTCACCTCTTTGGGAGCCTATAATGCAAGCACCTCAAAGCCCTGAGCATCTCACCACATCAGTCAATCCAGCCCTCTTCCAGAAAACTATCAGAAACTCCAACTCCCTCAGAAATGCAACACATTTTGGCAACAACTGAAGTCTGAGAAGAATCTCCTGGGAACCGCCGGAAATAACTGTCTCTTGGCAACCTTACAGCCATCTAAACCCACCACCATGCCTCATGTCCCTGATGCCCTCTTCTATCAAACATCCATTCACCCTTTATCCTTCTGCTATGTATGTCTTCATCCTTATACTGCCCTGTGTTTCCTCTTCCTAACTGACCCTCCAAATGCTCCTCTTCTTTCCAAGTCTTTCTGCCATGACTTTTGGAAATCAGACTCTTAAGTTTAATCAATCCTTCTACATCTTAATAAACTCTTCATAAAAATTTCCTCTATTTTCCATCTTCACTTCACCATTGTCCAAAAAAAAACTCTTCTCCTTATAAACCTTAAGACCTTTAGTAGATAACTACACAATACTAGATAGCACTTCATTTTCATCTGCTTCACGTATCACTATATCAAGTCAGTATGATGAGTCAGTAAACCAAAAGGACACCATTTTCAAAGGAATAACCAATAGCAGTCTTGAAGTAACAAACACTGTGGCAGGACTTACCAATATTATAAGGTATTTCAAAACTTTGTTCTAAAATTTAACAGATACAATATATACACCTTAATGAAAGGTTTCTCACTCCCAAAATGCAGGTATTTTTTTCCTGCTTATTTGTACAACAAATAATCTACTTTAGATTTTAATTAAATATAGAAATGAATTAAATCATACAGATTATACAATAGTCATAATGACATATATTTTACTGTATAAGTACAACCTGTAAGAAGGAACACTAATGCAAGAGAGGATTGTAAATATAATCAGTTACACACTGGCAAATATCCAACTAAAAAGAAATTCAAAGTAAAAGACAGCAGCGTCTCAGGGAGTCCAGCTTCGAGATCTGCTGTCTCCCCAGCTGCCATACAAACACCGTATCCTTTTGTTGGTGGTTAACAAGGTGGCTCGTCTGCGTGGGGCACTGGCACACAATAGTAGTTATGTTCTACCTCACAAATGACTACACTTCATTGAGTTTATACTCAGTAGAGCAGTGTTTGCAAACCACTTAGATTCCAGGACGAGTGAGCTACAAAAACGAAACATCCAGTCCCTCTCTGAGGTTTGTTATTAGCCTCTGTTAGCCACAGGTTACACGGCACTAAACACTATGTGCTGTGTGTTTGCTTGCAACCACTATGAAAAATAGCCTATAACATCTTTCCGAAGACTCCTAGAAAATTTTAAGTTAATTTAAAATCAGGGAATTTAACAGGGACTTACTTCAATTCTTAGAACTAGTTTTTGACAAAATGCCTCACGAGTTCTTTCTTGAATATCAACTCAGTTTTGTTTTAACCAACACTATTCAATACACTATCACTAAAATGTAATCCTACTGGCTGAGAAAAAGTAAAGACGGTGAAAAGTGAAGAAGGTAAAACAATCTGTTTGATTTGAATCTAACTTAATTTCTAGCCTACAAATAAGCTCCTTCCTGGATGATAAGAAATGCTTTTAAAAAAACAGATTCATAGCTTAATAGCTCAACTACGTATAACTCTTTCCATACACATTACATAAGTTAGAGAAACTAGGAAAAAACCCTAAATAATACATTATACCAATGTCAAATATTTCTCAGAGATTTCTACCCTGCAGGATGTGCACAAAAATCTGAAGTATTCATTAAATGGGCAATATGCAGCATCTACAATGATTCTAGACACAAATCTACTTTGAAGAATAGTTATAGAATTATATAAAATTATTAAACACTATTAAAATGTTTATGAAAGCATTGTTTTTAAAAGTAACATTTCCCCCAATTTATAATAGAGAACTGTAGTCAGAGCTTCTCTGGTCTGGGTAAAAAAGTTTACATATATTTTAACCAAAGAAACTACTGTACATTATTGTATTTTTACACAGCATTTAACTTAGAACCTCTGGAAAGCAGAGAAAATTTATGACAATTCATTTTATCATCTCAGAATTCCTACTTTTCTGGAATGATTTCATGAAAATGTTCATGAACTTCCTAGAAATACTTTACTGCATTGTTTTAATAAAGCAAGGTATATGCTTTACAGAGACTGTAATATATGAACAATGTAAGGCACTGTCAAAAAAGAAAATCAACAAGTACCTTCAAAATAGAAATCTCATGTGACATTCTCTTTCTCCCAAAATAAGAATTACATTAGAAATGAATACAGACATTTTACTAAACTCAACTATTCTCAAAAATGGTGGAAGTTTTTAAAATTTCTACAGATTTGCCCATTAATGTCTGCTGACTTCAAGCAGCTACGTAATAGCACAAAACACACACTGTAAAGAACTATAAAGATTTGAAGGGATGGTCACACAACATTATAAATGTACTAAACATCACTGGTTACATACTTTGAAAATGTTTGTTTTTATACGATGTGAATTTCATACCAATATTAATTTTACATAATAATTTTATAATAATAATAAATTTGATAAATTTTGTTTTAACCATCACTAAATATATCAAATTTTTAAATGATTTGGAGTAAGGTAAAATTAAGAGTCTAATCCACACACATTATATTCCCCTAATTTTTAAATAAAGAAAAATTTATTAATTGAATGTTGCATTATTTACTCTGAGATGCATAAAAACTTCCCATTCACCACTAACTCTAGGCATATCTATGAGCCATAAAAAGTTATTCTATTTTACATTCAGACTCAAATATCATTAGAAGCTTGACTAATCTAGTTCTCATTTTTTTTAAATCAAATATGAATCCATGTAGATAAGATTTTAATGGAGCAAAGAGAAAAGAAACTGTCATTTTCAAATTCTGTTTTACCAACTAGGCGAATGAAACAAGGACTGTGGCTTTTCACAAACCTCTGGCCAATAACCTTTCTTTACCTTACTATCTGCTTTACACATAATCAGTTTAAAACAGAAAGAAACAACAATAAAACAGCCAGCACAAAACCTGAGACACACTTTAAAGAGGAAACGAACAGGCATGAGACACTAAGACGTATGGTCACAGGTGGGGTTTTTTTCCAGGAGACAAAGAACATGCAGAAGAAAAGGCCAAGCGGAGTCCTAAAAGCCTAATCTATATTCCAACAACACAAATACATAGCTCGAGGGCCTTCGAACATGATCAAGAACCATTTGAGCCTCAGCCTTTTCTGCATATTTTAGAAAATGACTCAGAATCTATTTTCCGTCCAAAATTAAGGCAATGGTATTTGTTAAGCATCAAACTTCATCTAGAAGAGTGCTTCATACTCTGCCTTCATTTTCTAGATTCATTTTTTTATGAGCAACACAGTTCCACATAACCAAGTTATGATTCTCCACTTAAAACATCAAAGGACTCCAACAAAGAACTAAATGAGGATCATGAATATTATCCCTACAATACTTCATGATGATATGAAAGATACACACTAACTCAAAGTGGAGGAAAAAGCAAAAAAAACAGCATGTCAATAATTAAGTACATTAATTACTACTAAATATATTTTCTATTAGCATAATTTAATTTTAAAATCTACATATCTATATAAGCTCATGCTACCAAAGAATTTTTGTTATATAATTATTCAAGTAGTTTTTCTTACTTTACATAGACTTTCTGAAAAGACACTACACATGACTATCATTTTAAAAAACTGTATGTGCTTCATTTTATAATTAGTCATACCTAGTTTTCTAATACAATATATCTGTTAGACTGAACACTTATAAATATTTAATAAATTAATTCAAAACATAAAAAATATACACATATATATGTATGGTTTTTGTCCTTACAATTTAAAATTAAATTAAACTTTCCTCTCTAATACTTTTCATTCAATTTATATATTCTGTAAGTGGTCAATGACCAAAATCAGTTACTAAATGTCAAAATGTCATTTATTACTACATGTATTAAACTTCTGACAATAATATTAGTAATACAAGTAGCATATGAAAGCTATTAAGATTTACCCAGTTACCTGACCCAAATCATTCCAAACACGACTTTGGGGGAGGATGAAATCAAAGGATTAGCACAAATGTAAAATCAGTCTCCCTCCATATGATATAAAAATCAAAGGTAGAAAGAGCACATGTGTGTGTGGTGTGTGTATGGACCTGTGCTTGTAAGGGGAGTATATTCAGTATTGAAATAATCATAGAATTCATTTCATACCTGTGCTCCATAGATGTATTTATCCAACATCTGGCCTCCTATTGTCTGCCCTCCTATGTCCCAAACTTGAAGAGTAACATTCAAGCTTCCTAGAATATAAAACAGAATATAAAAATAAGAAAACATGGGGACTTCCCTGGTGGTCCAGTGGCTAAGACTCTGAGCTCCCAATGCAGGGGAGCCAGGTTTGATCCCTAGTCAGGGAACTAGACCCCACATGCCTCAACTAAGACCCAACACAGCCAAATAAATAAATAAAAATAATTAAAAAAAAAAAAATAAGAAAACAAAAACAGGAACAATACAACAACTGAATACAGTCTCACAGAACATTAAGTCACAGTGATAAACTCTGAACCTAATGTGCATGTTTATTCTGCATGTTCACATAATTGGAATTGTGAAATAATGCTGTCAAAAGAGATTAATAGTGGGGAATTTAGGTTCACACTTTACCCCAGTTCCATGCAACCACATTTATAATCACCTTCAAAACAAAAGAAAATAAATACAGTTTTAATTTACAAACATCTTAAACCTTAAAAAAATTTTTTTCTTAAACAGAGACTAAAACAATAAAGCACTTGAATGTGGACTAAGATATATAATTTAAAAATTAAAATTGAACTTTATATACTCACCTACCTTACTGCATATAATGCTGTAACTTCTAAACTCTACAGGTTCTAAATAAACTCACAAATTACCAATAGACCATTACAAAAATGGTCTCAAAGTTTCAATTCGAATGAAGTTTCAAATTTGAATGTCAGCTACTATATACAATAGTGAACATAATTTTTAAATTACATGTCTTCAAATTTTACTTATAAAATATAAACATTTTGACGGCAGTCTTCAGAACTGATGTAGGACATATACCCAGTATATCACAAATTTTTATGATGCATTTATATCTGGTCAAAGCATTCCACTGAAACAAATTATAATATGTACTTCAAAGTCCTCATAAAATAGAGTAAATCTATTTGATTTAACAAATCTCTTCCCCATACAAACATTATAAACGCATTCTAAATTACTAAAAGGCAATCTTTAAAATTATTTCGTCCGTTTTGCAAAATATTTACTTGATAAAAAATTTATGAGACATTATTCTCTATTGTCAATGCAATTAATGACTAAACAATAAAATTTAAAGACCAAGTTCAATATGCTTTGTAATTTAACATTTCAGATGGTTTCTCCTAATAAATTATGCTGTTTTCTCCAAAGTAGACAGAATCTCAATCAGCACCTTCAAAACGAGCTCCCACAGCAAAAATGTATCTTTCTGAATGACCTGCACTAGTCTCACTTCAAAAACAAACCAAAAATGATTATATAGATATGAATTTTTATACCAATGCAAAACATTAAAATTGGAGAATGTCAGTCATACCATTCAACTTTGCAACTGGAAAGAAAGTACACTAGATTAACCAGTCAACTTTATCCCTTAACTCTAAGTTTTGTAGGGTCTGTATTACAATCTTTCCATTAGCTGGATGTAGTTCTGTTCCATCTGCCGACCTGCAGGATTTACATGAGGAACTTCCATTAGCATTAATGAGAGCTACTGAAGTTTATCACCCATCATCTTTCCCACATATACACACTTTTCAAGGCTCACAGAGTAAAGACTGAAGTGTTCTTAGAGCTCTACAAATACAAAAACCAAAACGTCACAGATGAAGACTTACCCGACAACTAGTATAAAGCCAGTATCTTAAAAATCTAAATTTTTAAGAAATTTTAAGAAAATTAAATTAAATTCTAAGAAAATTAAGAAATTTAAATTCAAAATTCACTCTTCTACAACACTGTCTCAAATTAAGCAGGGGAGAAAGGGCCAGTTGACACTAGAAGTATGTCAAACAGTTTCAGGAGCCTCTAGATAAACAGGCAGTACTCTATTCACTTTAGTAATAAAATTCTTTAGTTATGTTTACTTCAAAAACCAGTTCTCAACAGTGTGAACTTTTTAAAGATTTTAGGCAACACTTAATAAAGGGCATTAATAGCATTTTCTTCAAGGTCAATAAACTTGACTTCATATCAGGAAATATGAAGTTTTTTCCCTTTATGTTCTGATATTTAGACCTTATCCTATCTATAACTTTAGAAACATCATCTTCACTACATGCCTTCAAATTCTGACAACATAATTTCAAGACTTGAAATCATTTATTCAACTATCTCCCACCTGAGAGGTTTATATTCCTGTATTGAGGGAATATTTGTTAAATCCATACCTTTCCAAATAAACACTATTTGTTGTTGTTGACTTGTTTTTCTTTAATATATATATTCTAGTGCCTCAGATAAAAATAGATGTGTATTACTAATAACCCACTAACATACAATGCTAACCAAAAAACAAACAACTTTTCTTGTTACAGCTTCAAGAAATGATATTAACTTCATGGTTATTTCATGTATCTAGAAATGTATTTTCAACGTCATTTGAATTTTAGGCTTATTAACACATAGAAATAAATCAGAGGTCCTCCTGTTTGGGAAACAAAATAATACATTCAAATTAATATTCCCTTTAGTTCTAACAAGCAAACACATATGAAGTCCTCTAGTATATTTTCAAAATGACAAGCCTATAAAGCTATGTAAGAATTTTCAAATAATCAACATTGCAAAATTTTTAAAAACCAATTAAAATAACTTTCTAACTAATAAAGAATATTAAGGAGGAAACTGTCAGCAACCTAATCCTAAATGCAAAATGCTACTCCTGCTCCTCTGTAAGAAATGACATTTAACTAGGGAAAAAAATAAATAAATGAGGTGACAAAATACAGGTAAGTTGCTTTTGGTATGAATCAAAGCCACCAAGAGGATTCAACGGTGACCTTGTAAAAGTACACGTGGTGCCTTGGTTAACCTTGCTTAAAGTGCTGCACAGTCAAGATGGAACTAAAAACACCAGTCTGCCCACTTCTTGTACTCAAGACTTAGAAATCCTTTTCACAGTAGAACGCTGTTTACTGGACTGTACCCACAAGCTTCCTGAAAGTATTTTGACTAAGGCTCTTAAGAAGCTCTATCAGCAGAATCTCTGACTAACAGATACACTATTTTAAGCAGTAAAATCTGCACAGTGGTTGCATCCAGACTATACAGCATACCAGATCATGAAATATACTAACATGGATGAGTATTTGCAAAGTAATGACCTTGAAAACTTGCATGAAGAGAATGTCAATAGATGGACAGGAGGTATTACACCTCTAACGATCTGAACAGATAGAAGACTCACTAGAATACTAACAAATACTAGATTTGCCTCCTGTGCTGCTATACCATAAACTTAATAATGCTGCCTATAATGTTTCAGTAAATGATACAAATATTGATCACTGGGCACAATGAATTAAAATTTAACTATACAAAGGGTATGCTATAAACCTTTATTCATCTTATTTCTTAATATACCTACTAATATCAAATCAAGCTACAACTTGTTCCTATTAATATTTATACAATAATTTTAAATCCACTAAACGGAATAAAACCAACTGCTTTTATACAAAAAAACTTTTTTCTGGAACTCTGCCCATTAAAATAAAAGCTTAATCAGAAAAACTAAAATATACATTCAATAAGAGTATGCATTTCCTAATGTCATTTCTTTAACCTAAGTACTTTCTACTCTAAAATATATTATAAATTTGGATTTCAAAAATAACAAATACTTTTTACAAAGTTATCAAAATTCAAAAATGGCTGGTATTGTGCAAAAAACTCAAAATCATCAACATGTATTATACATATAAAATGTTTAGAATCAACCTTAAAATGTTTTTAATGTCTGAATAGGTGCTTGCTCCTTAAGTATTTGAACTGAAAAATCAGAAAAATTAAACAATATTCATAATACAGAAAGTCAGTGCTTCTGCTAGTTAGCACTGAAACAAAATAGTAATTAAATACATATTGAGGTTCTCTGTGTACAGCTGGCATCTCTGAAGAAACTGTTGTAAAATAAGTTTTCAGTAAACGTATTATCTGATTTCTACATGTATTCTGCTAGTGATTGGGGTAAATATTCTAATAATCAGCATTAACCTATCCATAAGCTAATAATAAAGAGGAGATTTTCAGTTTTTAATACATACAAAAATACAAATGAAACAAAATACACACGTTTCTCATTAAACCTCTTTCGGAACAATAACTTAGTAATGGATAATTGGAATTCTTTTCTGAAGCTGTATCTTCTCATTTACTTTTCATTGGTAGTCTAATAACAACCATCAAAATATAACAGAGTATATTACTAGAGAGATATGCAGAATACCTTCAACTACCAAGTATTTGCATTAGCTGTTCTAAAACATTCACAGAGTTGTCTAACAGATGGAGTATTTGAGAGACTAACATATTTCAATAATATTAGAATTTATTAAATCCCTTCCCACTATATCACTCATGTTCCAGTAAATGAATCCGATACTACACTTGTTTTTATTCAAATGTGTTTCCTCAGAGAAGAGAGAGAGATGGACTGGTTTTGAAGTCAATCAAGACAAACTGCTTTTAATAAAATACTTTAAACACATAATTTAAGCACAAGTGAATGGACAGAGCATTTTAAAGCCCCAATTGTTCAGAAACTAACTTAAAACAGAAACCACTCTTTTTTTGTTATTATTTCCCTGTATTTCCCACAAAATGTGCTGCAACTGGCATCTAAATAGTTTCTTTGCATGGTGAACTGAAACATCCTGAATGCTCAAACTGTATTTTTATGAGTGCCTAGGGACCCTAAATTTTAGTGGTCTATTAAATGCCAGCAATTTCATGCTGCCTTGCATAAAACAGCATTCACATATTAGAGCACAGAAGTTCCATAGCTACATTATACTTCTGTTCCAACTTTCTCTCAAACAAAAAACTGAAGCAGAGGCTAATCAAAATAACATTTAAAAAAATAATCCTTTCCAGTCTTCTCACATTTAGTTTATATAATATCTGTTGATAATTATATGGCATTTGATTTTGTTTTTAAGGTTAGAATTTTATAAGCAACTATTGTTTATCCTCAAAAAATGTGCAACGGTCAAAAACAGTGTAGAGTGGGGAGTATATAAACTTTTTGCTTATACACACGGACAGTATGTCTTCATGATAGATGCTGATGAAAGAACCTGCGTAAGACACATTTACATATAATTACATTTATTTTCACACAGAAAAAGTACCCAAACGTTACACATTTCTGCTTATGTCTCTTATTGTCAGATATGAACAACTTTCTATGTTAAGACATTTTTTAGTCTCTTACCTGGCAATGTTATTCTTCTCAAAAAGAAATCCAATCCTATAGTTTGTTTGTACTGTTTCCCAAAAGTTTCTTGAGCAAAACAGGTAGCTAAGGAGGTCTAAAAAATTGATGCACAGAATATCAAAATTAATGTCTTTTGACTTTAGAAATGTAAACAAAATCACTACTATATCTTATTAAGTAATCTTAATATTTATACTCCCATTATACCAACAAGCAACTTTAAGCAGTTCTGATCAATTACAAGGGGAAGAGGGACTTTTCATTCCACCAGGTATATTTCACTTGCCAACCATCTATCAGTGGCAACAACAAACTAATCAGCTAAATCTCTTTAAATCTCTTTAAATCTCTTTACATCTCCTGACTGTCAACCTCCTATTCCTTGCTAGAAATTAGAAGTTCTATTTATCAACAGAGAAAACTAAAACAACATGATTAAAGATCTGAATCTTATATGTCCTTATATATCAATTCAAAACAACTTTCACAGATGTTTCATTTCTGAGGTCAAACATATGAGTAGTTTGCATCTTCAGCTAATAAGAACTAATTAAGGAAAGGAGAACTTGTCTATACAGTTTCTTTTTTTCCCCTAAGATACGTGTCTAATTTTTCTCTACACTAAAAATGGTAAATGAAAATGATTCTATAGAACTGATATTTATCTTTTAAATTAAGAAGTTGAAATTTTTAAGATTAATATTAAGCAGGCAAAAATAAACATATTCCATTCAAGAACTAGAAAGCTTAATAGTCACAAGAATATTATAACTAGAACAAATACATATCTACATCTTTTAAATAGTAACTCAAAGTTACATTCAAAACTCTACAGAGTTTCTTTACAGTACCATTTCTTACCAACACAAACAAATAATTAATCATTCTAGTGAAATAACTCAAATGCTCCTTAAACATTTGTAATGCACTATTTATTTGTAACCATCCCCTAAAAGAAGAGAAAGGGAGCGTCAGAAAGCTTTTCTGCTCTTCAAGACAGATTCTCAAAGTTAAAGAAAAATAACCCTTTTTTATTTTAAAAGTAAAATTAGATGTCAACTCCTAAAATAATGAAACCTAAAATTTGCAAGATAGCTTATCATAATTATGACATAAGTACAGTAGTACAAAAGAAAACTGGGCCAAATTTTAATTCTTTCAAAAAAAAACCTAAAATTCCTTTGACATAAGAACCATATTTTTCAGATAAATGGCAATTTGCATACACTAATTCCAATTCATTTAATATTTAAATAATCAGCATTTATAAGAAATTGCTAAAATATTTAATCAAATATATATTGAGCACCATAAGAAAGATGTTCTGCTACACTCTGAGAAATAAACTTACTACACCAAAATGAAAATTCATTTGACTTACTTGATAATATAAAAGCTGAGAGATCAGAAGAAAAAAAAAGTAAGCATTCCTTTTTAAAGCCTTTTTTTATTTAGCCTTGTTTATGCCATTGAACTCATTTAACTTAGAGCACAAAACTATCTATGAAGAGGCTATGGGTTCTACAAAAAAATAATGAACACTACTTATACTATTACAGATATTTCAAAATGTTTAATATACGGATGGTTGAAACATTAGTAAGTCTAAGAGAAATTTAAGGCACATGTAACTTTAGCAGAGTGTTTCTTTTCCTAAAAATAGGACTTCTGGATTTTGAAAGCCCTACCCTCACATTTTTGAGACATATAAAACTAGAATTTTCAATTGGAATAAAGTATGATCTGTCAAAAGTGTAGGTCATTAGGAACAACGAATATTAAAATAGGTTCTTACATCATCTCCAGACATCTTACTACAAAAATTAAAGAGGAGCATCTGAATCAACGGGAGAGAGGAACTTCCTCTCCAATTATCTACATATTATGCTATCAGTCTCATTTAATAATTTCTCAGAAGTCATTGTAGAAATACCTTTCTTAAACAATTATGAAGTGAGCAACCATCTATCAAATCTGTAACCCTTTTTTCTGATTCTTTATAGTTTTTTGTTGTTGTTTGGTGAACTTTTGCTAACAATTTTTAACCATACTACATTTACTAATACCGAAAAGACACCATAAAAGGATATTTTGCCTCAAAAAATATCTTAATATACAATAAAATTCAAAGTATGAATCAAATGAATCAAAATAGGAAAGAAATAGACAAATGTGCTAATGGAAGGAGGTGCTAAACTTCTCTTACATAAACTGTTAGTGGTCATGGCAATACTCTATTGCTTTTGTAAGGGTGTATAAAAATGTCCTGATGAGAACTAACGAAAAAACCTGATGCTAGAAGAAATGGACAGGAGTTAAATCAGGATACAAATAAGAATGAAAGAAAGGCTGAATTCATAAAAGAAAAAGACAGTAAAAGAAACAGAATGGGAATGTTGGTAGCTGCCAATAATCGGAAAACTGAATATGGCATGGAAAAAAATAGCAGCTTGATATATCAACAATGAAAAAAGGTAAGATGTCTGACTGCTGGCATCCAGAAATTCTGGGGAGAAAAAAAATCTTTACAATTTTAAAATAGATAAGTCGAGATGACAAAGACTAAAAGAACACCATTATCCTTTGGAGCAGAATAATATCCCTAATTTCATAATATAGAATGAAAAAAATACACTTTGTCACACATTAAGACAGAATTTTAGACAGATATGAAAAGTCATAATTATTCACACTAAATTAGCAAAAAGAGGACAATACATGATAGGTCAGACAAAAATCCCAGGTGGAAAGTTATGAACAAATTTCAATTGACAAATACATGCATTGATAACAGATGAGTACTGGGAGAAAAAATTAACAAAAATTTAAAGAATTATGATAGAATATAGGATAATGGACAATTTTTGTCTTTTTTGAGGTGTATTAATATTATAGTCATTACCATTTTAAACAGGAAATAAATTTTTATGAGTTGACAATAAAAAGATTTAGGAAGTGAAAAATTAGAAGGCATTCAAAAGAAGCTATGAATGATGAGAAAAACTATAAAAATAGAACTTAAAGTTTTTGAGTGTGTTAGAAACAATGTTGACTTACTTAAAACAATTCACTCACTCAAAAACTTGTTATAAACGTACAAAAAGTCATATAATTAATACTTGATTAAGAAAAGTGATCCCAAGTTCCTTTCTTCCTCAAAATGTTTAAAAGTAATCAGAGCATATTGAATTGTTTCTCCTCAACAGTAAAAATCAGTAACAAAGTATCACGGATGGCAAGAAAGAAATGAACAGAATTCTCCAGACTCTGCCCGTGAATGACACCTCTCCCTAGGACCTGAAATCTCAGCACGAAAGAGGCGAACAGCTGTGCAGTGCCCACTGCCAAGCGAAGACGTATCGAGCAGTGGTTACCACAGAAACCGGCGTCCAAACTACACCAGACACACGGAAACATCGAGCGGAAACCAGGACACTGGTAACAATAATAAATCTGCGTTTCTGGAGCCTCTGGTTGGGAAGAGGAACGGGAGAAGAAAAGCGACACACTTTAGCAGCGTGACCAGAGACAGCGTCGGCGCCACTGACAGACGCGACAGGTTCCCTGGGCAGAGGCTCTGCTCCTTATTTGGGGGGCGGGGCGGATCCAGAATCCTGCAAGACCTTACGGATGGTTTTCAAAGAGCAAGGACCGGGCCATGTTTACTCCGTTTCAGGAGCTCCACAACCCTGGGTCAAAGACCCCTGCCTCGGAGGTAAAGGGGACTGGCGATCAGATATTCTCACGCGCTCACTTCATTCAATCAACTGTCATCACAGGGCAGATTTTAAGGCAAGGATGCCATATGTCATGCCAGCAGCCCTGCCCTCAGCACCCAGGCCAGAAGAGGAGCTCGAGAGATATTTATTGAATGAATGCTTGTGTTGACAGGTGCTGTGCTGGGGAACAGAGATGAACAGGTACGATGCTCTACCACAGCAACCAACGTTTACTGCGTGCACTCCGCGTGCTGCAAGCCGCGTGCAGATGTTTACATATAATGTGGATTTGCACAATTCACCCCTTCGAAGCAACCCCTATCAGCATACCCATCCTACAGATGAAGCACACATAGGGATAGCAATCTGCCCTCCAGTGACCCGACCAGTAAAGTGATGGGTGCCCCAATTCTCTCACCCAGGGCGCCTGATTCCAGAATCAAGCTCTTGGGAGCTCCCAGTGCAACGGAGGCATCAGAAACGGGGTGGGGGGGAAGGCGCAAAGTGTGACCTGGACTAAAGGAAAAACAGGTAAGATGTTTTGGCAGATCCTTGCTAGTCCTCAGAGGAGAGAAGCTGGAAAGCTCCCCAGGGAGGCGATGCTGGCTCAGGTCTTGAAGAGAAGGAGGAGTTCGCGATCCAGGCAGGGATTAGGAAATGACTTTTTTTTTTTAAGGGAGCTGGACAGCTCTCTTCGGACTTGAAGCGTCTAATCTGTGTCGGGCCCCAAGCCACGTCCTGGCGGGCCAGAGCCCGGACGCCCCGGCACTCGCGGAAACAAGGCGACGCCCGGGGGGACGGGGAGGAGGAGGAGATTCGAACGGCGCCGGGGCCGCGCCGGGATCCCTCGCAGGCCTGGCACGGCGGGCGCACCAGAGGACTGACCTTCCCGGAGGTGCCGTCCCCCAGCACGACGATTTTCAGTTGCCGGTCCAGGCTCTCCTCCTCAGAGTCCGACATGGTGTCCCAGGAACGAGGCCCGCCTCCCCTCCCTCCCACCGACCCCACCCCCGCGAAGTAGAAGGAGGAAGGGCAGGAGGGGGATCTCCGGGGGCGGGGGAGAGGAGGAAGGCCGGCAGCGGGGACAGGACCCCCCCACCCCCGGCCCCGGCGTCTCAGCGGCCGCTGGAGGTATCCGGGGAGAATCACTCGCCGGACGCCATCTTGCCCGCCGCCCCGCCCCTTGCGCGCGGCCCCGCCCCCACCGCACGCTGCGTCCGGCGCGTGGCCCCGCCCCCACCGCGCGCTGCGTCCGGCGCGTGGCCCCGCCTCTGCGCCAACCCACGCAGACCGCGAGCCTCCCTGGCGGGCCGGCCCAAGTGCTGGCTTGGGCCGAGGGGTCCTTCGAACCCTGTGGGCGAGAGGCGACACTATCCCTTGCAAGGACTGTTACCGAGATGAAGAAAAAAAAAGATTATAATTTAAACTATGTAGAAAAAAAACAGGAGCAGAGTAGCGCAGAGACGTTCTTCGGAATCCCCCTGTTTCCATCATCTCCCCCTGTGGAGATCCCTGAAGCGAATGGTCTAGCCTGACTAGGCGGGTGGGTGGGGTGACACCGCGGCTGCGCGCCGCGGTTGCCATGGAAGCCAGGACCCGGAGGCGAGGCTGCGGGGCGGGGCCTGTCTCTGGGCGCCCGGGACGCCGGTTGCCAGGAGGAGCGCGCGCCGCGGAGGAGAGGCCTCGGAACCGGGTGGGTCCTGAGGGTCGCGCGTGCGGAGGAACTGCGGCGCCGCCGAGGAGTAAGCGACGGCGGAGGTCGTGTCACTGCCGCCGGGCGACGCTGCGAGAGGGAAATGTCGGCTTGGCGCTACGGTCTTGTTTTTTCCTCCTCTCGGACCCTGTGTTAGCCAAACGGCGGAATCCGGTGGTTCCTTCACGAAGTGCTTAAGCTGGCGCCACAGTTCTCAAAGTGTGGTCTGGGGTACCCTGCGGGGGTCCCACCAAAGTCAAAACTACTTTCCTAGTTATTCATGAAGACCCAGTGCAACCAAAAATAAATTAAACTGTGAAATAGAAACAGTGAAAGTCAAGGCATATCACAAAGGAGGAACGTTTGTAAACCAGTCCCCATTCTTCAGATTAGGAAGTTCCTGAAAAGCTATGTCTTAAGAGTTAGGGTGGATGAACTGGAAATAGATCACCTCCAAAGAAGCTGAAGCCAATTTTTGTGTTACCTCAATTCCTCGCTGAACTGAGATGCTGATGCCCCTGAGTACTAGAAACAAAGCTCTGTTCTGTCTATAGGAGGGTCAAATTCTCTCTACAATTTCTCGCTATCAATACCTAGCACTCAAATCAAAAACTTTGTAACCAAAAATCAAGAGAAACTGTGTACAACAGAAGTAACCCACAGACATCCAGATGATGGATACATAAAATATGGTTGTTACATAGCTGATATGCGAAAGGATTTATATATAACAAGATAGAATATTTAGTCAGGGAAGTTGAAAATATAAAGGAGAGCCAAGTGGAAAGTACCAATAAAAAACATAATAACAGAAATAATCCAAATGAGTAAGTTTAATAGCAGATTAGACACAGTTGAGAGACATAATAAGGCAGAAGATAACTCAGAAGAAAATAAATGAAGGACACAAATACAGTGGGGAAGGAATTACAGAAAAGACCATAAAAGATATACAAAATATTTTTAAAATATATAACGAGTTCCAAGAGATCATTTTTTTCTTGCTGCATCACAAAGGTGGCACCCCAGAGCAATGAAAAATGGACTCTCTTTTCAGTGAATAATCTTGGGTCAGCTGGATATTTATATGGAACAAAAATGAACCTTAGCTTGAACTCTACACCATATTCACATAGCAATTCCAGGCATTTTATAAAGCTAAGTTTAAAAATAAGAAAGGTTTTAAAAGATAACTTAGAAAAAATATTTTCATAATCTTGGGGTAGGCAAAGACTTCTTAAAGAAAGTGCAACAGAAACCAATCAACTGTTAAGGGAAAAGCTGATTAAATGAGTTATACTAAAATTTTAAAACTCTGTTCATCAAAAAACATCTTTAAAGAATGAAAAATGAAAACCCTACAGTGGAAGAAGACATTTTCATTTCATATAACTCATAAGGGAATTGTATTTAGAATTGAAAAAGACACAAATCAATAGAATATTAGACATGAGGCTTGAATAGACTTCAAAAAATAGCCAATAACGTTAACAAAGTCTTAACTTCATTAATAATCAGATAAATGTAAAGGAAAACCACAATGACCTACCACTATACCCTCACCAGAATAAACTTGCAAAGACTGACACTGCCAAGTTTCGAAAATGTGGAGCATTCTAGGCACTGCTGGTTTAAGCATAAATTTCTGTAACTCCTTCAGCAACCTGTTAGGCATCAGGTAATAAAGTTGGACATATATGACCTTGTTGTTGTTGTTCAGTTACTCAGTCATGTCCAGCTCTTTGTGACCCCATGGACTGCACCATGCCAGGCTTCATATCCTTCAGTATCTCCCAGACTTTGCTTAAACTTCTGTCCTTTGAGTCGATGATGCCTTTCAACCATCTCATCCTGTGTTGCCCGCCTCTCCTCCTGCCTTCAATCTTCCCCAGCATCAGGGTCTTTTCCAATGAGTCAGTTCTTTGCATCAGGTGGCCAAAGTATTGGAACTTCAGATTGAGTGTCAGTCCTTCCAATGAATAATCAGGGTTGATTTCCTTTAGGACTGATTGGTTTGATCTCCTTGCAGTCGAAGAGACTCTCAAGAGCCTTCTCCAGCACCATGATTCAAAGGCATCAATTATTCGGCACTCAACCTTCTTTATGGTCCAATCTCACATCCACATAGGACTACTGGAAAAACCATAGCTTTGACTATATGGACCTTTGTCAGCAAAGTGATGTCTCTGCTTTTTAATACACTGACTAGGTTTGAGGTGACAAAGAATGAGATGGTTGGATAGCATCACTGACTCAATGGATACGAGTTTGAGCAAACTCCAGTAGATAGTGAAAGACAAGGAAGCCTGCTGTGCTACAGTCCATGGACTCTCAGAGTCAGACACGACTTAGCAACCAAACAACAATTAGGTTTGTCATAGCTTTCCTTCCAAAGAGCAAGTGTCTCTGATTTCATGGTTAGAGTCACCATTTGCCGTGATTTTGAAACCCAAGAAAATGAAATCTGTCACTTTCTACTTTTGCCCCTTCTTTTTGCAGTGAAGTGGTCAGATTGGATGCCATGATCTTGGTTTTTTTAATGTTGAGTTTTAAGCCAGCTTTGTCACTCTCCTCATTCATCCTCACTGCTGCTGCTGCTAAGTCACTTCAGTCGTGTCCGACTCTGTGCAACCCCATACACAACAGCCCATCAGGCTCCTCTGTCCCTGGGATTCTCCAGGCAAGAACACTGGAGTGTTTTGCCATGTCCTTCTCCAGTGCATGAAAGTGAAAAGTGAACGTAAAGTCACTCAATCGTGTCCGACTCTTTGTGACCCCATGGACTGCAGCACACCAGGCTTCCCTGTCCATCACCAACCCCTGGAGCTTGCTCAGACTCATGTCCAGTGAGTCAGTAATGCCATCCAACCATCTCATCCTCTGTCATCCCCTTCTCTATGCAGTCAAGATGCATCTAAAGACAGGCACAAGAATGTTCATCGCAGCATTATTCACAATGCTCCAAAATTGGAAGATATCCAGATGTCCATCAACCATTGAATTGTGACATAGTCACACAACGAGATACCGTGCAGCAATGAAAATGAATAAATTGCTATGTTACAATATGGAAAAATTTCATGAATACAATGTGGAATGAAAGAATCCAGACACAAATGAGTACATCATCCATGGTTTCATTTACATAAAGTTGAAGAAAACCCCTGTGGTATTAGAAGTCAAAATAATGGTTACCTCTGGGGAGGAAGAAGTGGATAATAATGAAAACCAAGGCACGAAAGAAGCATTTAGAGTACTGGTATCACTCACTTTTTTTTTACTTGGCTGAAGGGTTGCTTACTGGTTTGTACACTTTCTCTTACTTCACTTAGGTATATTTTTTTTAATTACTGCAAATTTTTGTATATTATCCTTAAACTAAAATGTTAAAGATACTGGGGAATACCCCAGCGGTCCCAAGGTTAGGACTTCACACTCTCACTGCCTAGGGCTCAGGTTCTATCCTTGGTCAGGACACTAAAATCTCATAAGCTGCATGGCCCAGCCAAAAAAATATTATAAAGATACATATGTATGGTTGATAGCAAATGCAGAGTAAAACTAAATCTAGAAGACTCTAAGCCAAGTGATTTATAGCCATTAATAGTAACAAGATTATAGAAAACTATCATTTTCCATGTTATATATTTCTGTATTTTATGAATTTTTATAGTAAACGTGAATATATGTTGCAGTCAGGAAAACAACATGCAAAAATACATCAATAATAACAAAATACTAAATAGTTACCTACAGCCCTTTTCACAGTGGGCAGATTAGAACTTTATTGTGTGACAAGAAGATTCCACTAATACAGAAAACCTGTTAGTTTCATAATCATCTAAGAGCCTTTGTTTGAAAAGAAAAGAAAAAAATCTTGTTCGTAAGAGAACCCCAGGCTGGTGTGTGAGCCACAGATTCCCAGCTGTCCACAGTTCTGCCTCATTGCTTAGGGATGTGCTTCATTGATTGCTAAAGCAAAGCTCCAGACAAAACCCAAAATTTGTAAAGCAGGAGAGTTCTCAAATCACCTCCACAGCTGTGAAAACCAGACCTATCACAACCTACCAGTGAGTCTGGCACAGTTAAATAAGGTAATACGTGTTGAAACATCCTAAAAAAAGTTAGAAGTTGCAGTAGAAATGCAAAATACTACCTGGAACTTGAATGTGGGAGCTTTGGGGATGGGTATTTCCCCAACCATCAAGAACTAGCATAGAGAACTCCATGAGTATTAATGAAAATCTGAATTTCCAAATTCCATGCGTTGGCAGTGGTATAGATATTCTCCAAGACATACTATCCTTTGCTTTGATCCCTTCAGAAACCTTGTTTTCCACAGCTTTCCTCTCTATGGCATAACTGTTTTACCTGTAATCACCCCTTAGCTGCATCATCTGGATTTCCAGTTTACCTATGTTTTTGAAATTAGGTTTCACACATTCAGACAAGTAATATGGTATTACAAAACACTATCTTGCCTTCAGGATAGTATTTTCCAAAGGCAAGTTCTTTGGGACACTAGTCCCATGAGTTGCTTTTCAAATAAAGTTTGCGAACAGATATAGCTACCCCACTTTTGGAACATGAGGATGCACTTGAGCATAAGAGACTCTGAGAATATTGCAAAAAGCACTCTTTTGGACTTTTTTAACCCCAAATTTCCCAAACTTATTTGACCAAAGTTCTACTGTACTGAGATTGCATGGAATTAATGTTGCATAAAACATTATTTCAGAAACTCTGCAACTATGGACTTCCCTGATGGTCCAGTGGTTAAGACTTCACCTTCTAATGCAGGGGTACAGGTTCAATACCTGGCTGAAGAGCTAAGACCCCACATGCCTCATGGCCAAAAACCAAGACATGAAACAGAAGCAACATTGTAATGAATTCAATAAAGATTTTTAAAACTGTCCACAAAATCCAAAACTAAAACATTCCAATAGAAAAAGAAATCTTAACAACGGTTAAGCAAGTGATTTTCAATACATAAATCTCCACTATAAAAAAGTGGAGATTTAAAAAGTGGAGATATAAAAAAGATTTCACTTTCTTCTTACATATGTGAAGACTTCAATTTGCTGATAAATGTTTTGATTCAGAACGTATTTAAAGTTTTCTCAGTGCCTTTGCAATTATAACTCAAATAAATTCTTATCGTAAGAACACGAAGATCTACTCAAGCAGAGTGGTTAAAGCACTGGCCTAGAGTCAAAGAGATTTAATTTTCATTTGTGGTCCAGTTTACGGGCTTGAACAAGTAATCTAAATTCTATGAGTTTCGGTTTCCTCATCTATAAAACAGAGATTATAGTAATAGTCTTTTTTCATAGGCTTTGTCAATATTATACATACATACATTATATGTAGGTATACAATGCAAAATACGTATGTTTACAATGGACCTAAACTTGGGGGAACTCTAGGAGATGGTGAGGGACAGGGAGGCCTGGTGTGCTGCAGTCCATGGGGTCACAAAGAGTAGGACATGACTTAGCGACTGAACAAAAACAATGCTTAGTACAACAGTAAATCTATGTTAGACCCTATTATTAAAGTGTCTTATTTTGATAACAGAGAAGCACATTTTTATTTACTGGGCTTCCCTGGTGGTTCAGGCAGTAAAAAACCTGCCTGCAATGCAGGAGACCTAGGTTCAGTCCCTGGGTTGAGAAGATTCCCTAGAGAAGGGAATGGTTACCCACTCCAGTTTTCTTGCCTGGAGAATTCCATGGACACAACAGCCCGGCGGGCTACCATCCTTGGCGTCACAAAGAGCTGGATACTACTGAGTGACTAACACTTTCACTTTTAGCACATTGGAATATAAATATTCAAATGAGTTTTGCCAATAAATCAAAGTCCAGTTATACAGTTAAACCAGTGATGGTAATATTTTTAAAATATCGTTTTTGGAAGCTGAGTAAACAATAAAGTTTCTGATTAAATATGGATAAATTAAAGTTTAGGGTAATACATGAGAAACACGTTTCTAAAAATACAACTGAATTCAATAAAATGTGATAAGAGTCCCTATATGTGAAAAGCCATGGGTTAATACTACATTTTGTGTGACCATTAATTTTGAAAAACTAGTTTCCTGGAGAAGAGATTATACTTCAAGATTGAAATGTAGAAATCCTGACTGAGTTCCCAGTCTGCTTTGTTGTTGCTGTTGTTCAGTCGTTAAGTTGTGTCTGACTGTTTGTGACCCCATGGACTGCAGCATGCCAGGCTCCTCTGTCCTCCACAATCTCCCCGAGTTTGCTCAGATTCATATCCATTGAGGCGGTGATGCCATCCAACCATCTTGTCCTCTGTCGCTGCTTCTCCTCCTGCCCTCAATCTTTCCCAGCATTAGAGTCTTTTCCAATGAGTTGGCTCTTCACATCAGGTGGCCAACGTATTGGAGCTTCAGCTTCAGCATCAGCCCTTCCAATGAATATTCAAGGTGATTTCCTTTCAGATCGACTGGTTCAATCTCCTTGTAGTCCAAGGGACTCTCAAGAATCTTCTCTAGCACCACAATTTGAAAGCATCAATTCTTCAATGCACAGCCTTCTTTATGATCCAACTCTCACATCCATACATGACTACTGGTAAAGCCATAGCTTTGACTGTATGCACCTTAAAGTGATTCTCTGCTTTTTAATCTGCTGTCTAGGTTGGTCATGACTTTTCTTTCAAGAAAAGTTTCAAAATTTTAGTTTCAAAAAAATTCAGACATGCCAGTCTCACACAATCAGGTGGACCAATTCCATAAAGTTCATCTTTCTCGGTCTCTCTGTCTCTTCACACACACACACATATACACACTCTCTAATGGTTCTGTTTCTCTGCAGAAACCCTAACATGTGAAGGAATTATGACTTCATTGGATTACTCATTTTTTAATTTATTTTTTAATTTATTTTTTAATTGAAGGATAATTGCTTTACAGAATTTTGTTGCTTTCTGCCAAATATCAACACGAAGCAGCCATAGGTATACATATGGCCCCTCCCTCTGGAACTCCCTCCCTCCTGACCCTACCCCCTAGGTTGTTACAGAGCCCCTGTTTGAGTTCCCTGAGTCATACAGCAAATTCCCATTGGCTATCTATTTTACACATGGTATTGTGTGTTTCCATGTTACTCTCTCCTTGCGTCTCACCCTCCCCATCCTCTGCCCCGCCCCTCACATGTCCATAGGTCTGTTCTCTATGTCTGTTTCTCCATTGCTGCCCTACAAATAAATTCATCAGTACCATCTTTCTAGATTCCATATATATGCATTAGTATATAATATTTATCTTTCTCTTTCTGACTTACATCACTCTGTAAAATAGGTTCTATGGTTTACTTTTTATGCTACCTTTGCATATAAAAGAATTTCTCTTTTTGGGGGTGCCTGTTATGAACCAGACTTCATGAGAATGTGAATATACATGATCTAATTTCATCCTCATAATGACCCAGCAAGCTAAAAAGTAGTAGATCTTAAATTATTATGGGCTTCCCCTTGTGGTTCAGGTGGTAAACAGTCTGCTTGCAATCAGTGAGATCCAGGTTCTATCCCTGGATCAGGAAGATCCCCTGGAGAAGGGAATGGCTACCTACTCCAGTATTCTTTTTTTTTTTTTAAATTCTTCTCCCTTTTATTTATTTATTTATTTATTTTTTATATTTTCTTTACTTTATTGTGTTGGTTTTGCCATACAATAACATGAAACTGCTATGGGTTTACATATGCTCCACCTCCAGAACCCCCCTCCCTCCCCTCTCCTGATTCCCTCCCCCTGGGACATCTTGGTGCACCAGCCCCAGGCATCAACCCTGGGCTGGCGATTGATTTCACATATGGTAATTAACATGTTTCAATGCCATTCTCCCATATCATCCCACCCTTGCCCTCTTCCACAGAGTCCACATGTCTGTTCTATACATCTGCGTTCCTTTTGCTGTCTCGCATGCAGGGTTCTCGTTACTATCTTTCCAAATTCCATGTATATGCGTTAGTATACTGTATTGTTGTTTTTCCTTCTGGCTTACTTCACTCTGGATAATAGGCTCCAGCTCCTGTTAAGTTCTTTGGCCAATCAAAAAGTGGGCCAAAGAACTTAACAGACATTTCTCCAAAGAAGACATAAAAATGGCTAACAAACACATGTAGAGATGCTCAACATCACTCATTATCAGAGAAATGCAAATCAAAACCACAATGAGGTACCACTTTACACCAGTCAGAATGGCTGCAATCCAAAAATCTACAACTAATAAATGCTGGAGAGGATGTGGAGAAAAGGGAACCCTCTTACACTGTTGGTGGGAATGCAAACTAGTACAGCCACTATGGAAAACAGTGTGGAGATTCCTTAAAAAACTGCAAATAGACCTGCCATATGACCTAGCAATCCCACTGCTGGGCATATACACCGAGGAAACCAGAATTGAAAGAGCCACGTGTACCCCAATGTTCATCGCTGCATTGTTTACAATAGCCAGGACATGGAAGCAACCTAGATGCCCATCAACTGACGAATGGGTAAGAAAGCTGTGGTACATATACACAATGGAATATTACTCAGCATTAAAAAAAAATTCATTTGAATCAGTTCTACTCCAGTATTCTTGCCTGGAGAATCCCATGGAGAGAGAAACCTGGCGGGCTATAGTCTCTGGAGTTGCAAAGAGTCGGACATGGCTAAATGACTTTTACTTTCTTTCACTTTAAATTATTATAAATTGCAAATTATAAATTGCTTTACAGAATATAAGACCCTTAAGGGAGGGGATAGAAACATAGAAAAGCAGAGTAGGAAGTAAGGAACCTAAAAAAAAAAGATGGGGAAAAAATTATTCTGAAAACCTATTGTCATTTACTCAGGAAACATTTTGAGTTACCTTAGGCTGAGCCTAAGCAGCTTTTTACAGAGAAAGTTTAATTTGTCATAGTGAAATATAGTACACCTTTACCTACTTACTCAACACTCTAATAATCCATGGCATTAATGTAAAAAGTGTTTAAGGATACATATTGGAAGAAATATAGAATAAAATGAGAGTCATAAAACATGAGCTTAATTTCAGCTCTGCTTATTACTAGCTGGAGGCCTTGGGTAAGTCTCAGTTTTGTTACCCGTAAAATGGAAATAAGAATAAGCACCTCACAAGAGTACTTTGACCAAATTAAATGCCGATATTCTGAAGAACTCTTCAGACTATACCAGGAGGTACTCATCTTTGTTCATTTGAGCTTCCTAGCTATTCTATCTACAATTTTCCTGTAGTTTACTTAATATGGCAGAAATAGACTTGAAAAAAGGCTAAATATTTGCTCCTAGCAGCTTTGCAAACTGTATAAAGTCCTCATAACAGAAAACTAAAAACTTTCAAAAAGTTACAGTGCTTTTCTTTAAAATGGAACTTTAAGAAATGAAAATTACAATCACTAAAATGAAAATCTTAGTGAATGGATTACATAGTAGTAGTAGCAGTCCAAAATCAAGTCCAGTTGAAAGAGATCAGTAACTGAAAGACAGATACAATGAAATTACCCAGAATGTAATTCAAATATATCAGGAGATTTTTTTAATGAAAGAAGGATTAAGAAATATGGAAGATTTAAAAAAGGTGTAACACAGAGTTGGAGAAAAAAGAGAAGATGTGGAAGAATTCTACAAGGTTAAGCCTGAGCATTTTCCAAATTAATAAAAACCATTAAAATGAAGATAGGAAAACACAATATACTAAGTGAAATCATAGAAAGTGACACCTAGACTTATTGTGATAACACTTCATCATCTGACAAAAACCAAAAAAATTTTTTTTCATATTTTATATTCTAATCACAGACTCAAGTTAGTTTATTTTTCTGTAATCTGGAAAGTACAAAATGTGTTACAATGTTACATGTGTTACAATGATGCATTTAATTGTTACTTTTAAAGCTTGTGGAGTTTTTCTTGTGTTTTGTTACCTCTCTCCATCTCTGTATCAGGCCAGTTCATGACTTGCTGGAACTCATACCACAAAGCATTTTTGCCAACTATTTATATTCTTTCCTTACTTAGGTAAAGTAAATCCCACACTTTCTCAGTGGGGTTAAGGTCAAGACTCAGAGGGGAGCCACTCCTTCCTAATTAGTTCCCCAGACTCCTCTTTTTTCCCCTTTTTAAATTGCCACAACAGTTTAGAAAAATGTTTGGAGTCATAATCCTCCTGATAAATGAATCCCTGATCAAGCAGCTGGTTTCCAGAAGGGACTCCTTGCTGAGCTGCAATTAAGTTGAAGCTGAACTCCAGTAGTTCAGGTCAAGCTGAAGTACTTGAGGGGACCATACCTGTCTCTGAGCTCTACTGTATAATATGCAAAGCTACAAGACTCCAGCTTCTTCTCTCCAAAGCCCTCACCCAAAATCAATTTTCTTAGTCAATGAGAAAAATACTTATGGTTGGGAATGCATGGGAAGGTCCTCTACTGGTGATCTAACGTAGCAGAAGATCCACGCTTTCAGAGAGTAATGACAATTTAATCTTGAAAATAATTTTCTACTTATACATAATGTACTTAATCTCTGAGTTGATGAATAGTCATGTGTTAATAGTGGCACCATATTATCTGTTCGAGATTTTGCATTTTTAAGTCATTTTAAAGGGAAATATTTGTAGAAAAAAACAAAGTTATATCTCAGACTTAAAGAAATAATATACAGGAAATTACAAAAGGCTACATCCTGAATACTGTAAACAATCACACTTTAAAACACACACACACACCAATGCACACAGAACTGTTCACCTGGCCACATGCTCAATGTAGAAACTTCAGCTACTTTTATAGATTTATGTTCCCTCACTGATTCTTCTAGGTTAATAAAAATGTTGCCCACATATGCCATGTGAGAGTACAGTCCTTTGTCTTGCTTTCTGGCACAAATATTAATAACCTCAAAATGCAGATAACACCATTCTAATGGTAGACAGCAAAGAAGAATTAAGGAGCCTCTGGATGTAGGAGAAAGAGAAGAGTAAAAAAGCTGGCTTAAAACTCAACATTCAAAAAACGAAGATCATGACAAAAGATGGGGAGAAAATGGAAAGAGTAACAGACTTTATTTTCTAGGGCTCCAAAATCACTGAGCATGGTGACTGCAGCCATGAAATTAAAAAGACAATTGCTCCTTGAAATTAAAGCTAGGACAAACCTAGAAAATGTACTAAAAAGCAGAAACATCACTTTGCTGACAAAGGTCCATCTAGTCAATACTATGGTTTTTTCAGTAATCATAGGCGGACGTGAGAGTCAGACCATAAAGAAAGCTGAGTGCTGAAGAAATGATGCTTTTGATCTGTGGTGTTGGAAAAGACTCTTGAGAGTCCCTTGGACAACAAGGAGATCAAACCAATCAATCCTAAAGAAAATCAACGCTGAATATTCATTGGAAGGACTGATGTTGAAGCTGAAGTTCCAATACTCTGGCCACCTGATGTGAAGAGCCCACTCGTTGGAAAAGACCCTGATGCTGGGAAAGATTGAGGGCATGAGTGGGTGGCAGAGGATGAGATGGTTGGATGGTATCATCGACTCAATGGACATGAGTTTGAGCAAACTCCAGGAGAAAGGGAAGGGAAGCCTGAAAGGTGTGCTGCGTGCAGTCCACTGGGTTGCAAGAAGTTGGATACAACTGAACAACAACCGTCCAAAATTTTGTTATATCAACTACAAAACTGATTTGTATTTTTGTCAGGAGACAACTTAGCTTCCTTGCTGTCAGTGCCTCAAAGAAGAAACAGACCTTTCCATGTGAGCACTGTGATGCTTTCACCTTAATTTCAGAAAAAAATTTTCAAATCTTTCAAGAAAAACCTCAGAGACATTTTGGAAGTCAATGAGATTCATTGTGTGGAAAAAGATGTTGGTCACCCATATTCCACTAAAGGACAAGAGACAGGCTCATAGAAGAGGTTTGCAAAAAAGAAGATAGAAAAGAATTAATAACCAGAATATTATGAGTTTTCTAGAGGTGTTATAACAAATTGCCCCAATAGAAGTGTATTAGTTCACAGTTCTGGAGGTCAGAAGTCCAAAATCAAAGTGTCCATAGAGCCATACTCCTTCTGAAGACTCTAGTGAAGAATCCTTCTTTGCCTCTTCTAGCTTCTGGTGGCTCTAAGCATTCCTTGGCTTGTGGATACCTGATACAGACAAGGAGGAGAAGACCTTAGAAGGACTATTGTCATTGAATGGAGAGCTTTTCTAGTTTATCTAGGATGATCTTGTCTTGAGATGCCTAATGTAATTACATCTGTCAGGACATCTTTTCAAGTACAGTTTCATTGGCACGTTTCAGAGCTTCGAACATAGACGTATCTTTTTAGAGGCCACCATTCAACCCACAACATCTATCAGTCAAGCTCCTAGTTAAAATAGTTCTATAAGCTTTTTATTGGAGGCAAGTTCCTCTACTATGTACATATAAGACTGAATATATAGCATATACAATAGAATTCAAGACATAAATCATGGTGAAGCAGAAGATTAAAGCAGTAAGTAGAAATGAAACTATGGGCATAAATGACTTCAGGTCTTGAAAAGACAAAAGAAGTTAACTCTTTCATGATTACAGAGAACAAAAGCACAATCCAAGAGTTCATATTCATTTATGACTTAGAAAAAAATAAAATAAACTTTCTTATAAAATGAGGAATAGAAGAGAACTTTCTTACTCTGAGGCAAAATTACTCTGAAACATTATAATAAAGATTAAAAATTTACAGTCAATTTATAATATTATATTAACTTCAGGTATATAGCCTTGTGATTCAGTATTTTCACAGATTATATGCCATTAAAAATTATTACAGGATAATGGCTGTAATTCCCTGTGTTACATAGTGTATCCTTGCTGCTAATTTATTTTATACATAGTATAGTAGTTTGCATCTCTTAATCCCATGCCCCTATTTGTTCCTACCCCTTTCTGTCTTCCTCTTTGATAGCCACAAGTTTGCTTCCTATTTCTGTGAGTTCGTTTCTGTTTAGCATATATTTCATTTGTATTATCTGTTCAGTTCCATGTATAAGTGATATCATGCAGTATGTGTCTTTTTCTGACTTATTTCACAGAGCTTAATATTCTCTAAGTCCATCCACATGGCTGCAAATGGCAGGATTTTATTCTTTCTACGGCTGAATAATATTCCATTGTGCATATCTTCTTTATGCATTCACCAGCTGATGGGTACTTGGGCTGCTTTCATTCATATCTTGCCTGTTATAAATAAGACTGCCATGAGCACTGGCGTGTGTGTATCTTTTCAAATTAGTGGAGTTTTTTTTCTGGATACGTACTCAGGAGTGGCATTGCTGGATCATATGGTAGTTCTATTTTCAGCGTTTTGAGGGAGCTCCATACCGTTTCCATGATGGTGTCATCAATGTACATTCCTCAGTCAGTCAATTCAGCCACTCAGTCGTGTCCAGCTGTTTGCAGCCCCATGGACTGCAATACGCCAGGCTTCCCTGTCCATCAGCAACTCTTGGAGCTTGCTCAAACCCATGTCCTACCAACATTCCTACCAACAGTATATAAGGGTTCCCTTTTGTCCATACCTTCTCCATTATTTTTCGCTTGTAGATGTTTGATGACAGCCATTCTGACAGGCTGAGGTGACATCTCACTGTTGTTTTGATTTGTATTTCTCTGATAATTGCATTATTGAGCAGCTACTAATGTGCTAATTAGCCATCCATATCCGTTCTTTGAAAAAAATGTCTCTTCAGGTCTTCCACACATTTTTGATTGATTATTTTTTTTGATGTTGGGTTGTATGAGCTGTTTATATATTTTGGACATTAACTCCTTATAGGTCATATCCTTTGCTAATATTTTCTGTCCTTCTATGTGTTGTTTTTCATTTTATCATTGATTTCCTTTGCTGTGCCAGAGCTTTTAATTAGGTTACATTTATTATTTTTGGTTTTATTTCTTTTGCCTCAAGGGACAGATCCAGAAAAATATTGCTATGATTTATGTCAAAGAATGTTTTACCTATGTTCTCTTATAGTTTTATAGTTTCAAATCTTAAATTTAGGTCTTTAATCCACTTTGAGTTTATTTTATGTATATTTTGAGTTTTTGAGTATATGGTGTGAGAAAATGTTCTAATCTCATTGTTTTGCATGCAGCAGTCTAATTTTCCCCAGTATCACTGTCTTTTCTTATATTCTTGCCTCCTTAGTCTTAATTGACTATAGATTTGTGGGCTAATTTCTAGGCTTTCTCTTCTGTTCCTCTGGTCTTGTTGCTCAGTCACTAATTTTTGCCTGACTCTTTGTGACCCCATGAGTCTGTGTGTCTCTATTTTGTGCCAGTATCATGCTGTGTTGATTCCTGTAACTTTGTAGTAGTCTGAGGTCTGGGAGCACGATACCTCCAGCTTTGTTCTTTTTTCTCAAGATTGCTTTGGCAATTAGTGGTCTTTTGTGTTTTATGGTGTTCAGAGTATAGGTCTTTCACACCTTTGATTAAGTTTATTCCTAGGTATTTTATTCTTTTAGATGTGATTTTAAATGGAATTTTATTTAACTTTCTGATCGTGTGTAGAACAGCAACAGATTTCTGTATATTAATTCTGCATCGTGCAACTTTGCTGAGCTCACTTCTAGTCGTTTTGGGGTGGAGACTTGGAGAGTTCCAATACAAAGTATTATGCCAGCTGCAATTAGTGACAGTTTTACTTCTCTTTCAATTTGGATGGCTTTTTTCTTTTCTGATTACTGTGGCTAGGGCTTCTGATACTGTGTTAACATAGAAGTGGTAGAAGTGGGCATCCTTGTCTTTTTCCTGAATTTAGAGGAAAGACTTTCAGCTTTTCATCACTGAATATGATGTTACTTTGGGTTTATCACAAATGGTCATTATTATGTTGAGATATGTTTCTTTGATACCCACTTTGATGAACATTTTTATCACTTTGTATCTTTATAAGTATTAAAAAGGAAATACAAAACTGTCTCTGCAGATGACATGATCAACTACATAGAAAAGCAAAGTAAATCTTCTAGTAAACTCATAATACTAAAAAGTTCATTAACATTGCTGGTTACAACATTAACACACATGCACACAAAATAATGGTATTTCTAAGCCAACTAAAAATTATAAAGGAAAAATACCATTCACAAAGAAACACAAAAATTATGAGGTAACAAGACACAGAAAATGTTCAAAAATTTTCTTGAGAAAATTGTAACACATCATTGTGTGTTACACAATAAATTAAGATATATACACTATATTCAGAGGTGAAAGGCAATATTTTCAAAGTTATTACTGTAAAATAGCCCCAAGTCTACATAAATACTGTACCGTGCTGTGCCTAGTCACTCAATCATGTCTAACTCTTTGCAACCCCATGGACTATAAGCCCCCAAATACTTTTCAATAAATCTGAAACAAGTATTAATGTGGTACTTGAAAAGGTAACCCTGAATTTCCAAGTAATTTTGAAATAGATGAACAAGGCATGCAGACATTGTAAAGGTAAAGACACTACTAGAATAGAATGGAGAACCCAGAAACAGACTTATACATGTATGGAAATGCAGTATTTCAAATCAGAGAAGAAAGGATGAACTATTAGTAAATCATGCTTGGACTACTGGATATTCATTTGAAAAAAAAATTTACATCCTACATTATAAACAAAAACAATCTAGGGACTTCCCTGGTGGTCCAGTAGCCTTCCAATGCAGAGGACATGGGTTCAATCCCTGGTTAGGGAGCTAAGATTCCACATGCCACAGAGCGACTAAGCCCCCACGTCACAACTACTGATCCTGAATGCTCCAGAGCCCAAGTGCCACAGTTGGAGAGTCTGTGCACCTCAGTGAAAGATGCCCTGTGACACAACCAAGATACAACACAGCCAAATAAGTAAATTTAAGTAAATATCCTAAAACAATCTATAGTTGGGAAAATCAAAACTTTTTATTGTTTTAGATAAAAATATACAACATATAGCTTGGAGTATGAAAGGAGCTGTTAAGGAATAAAAACAAAACTACTATATATATATATATATATATATATATATATATATATATATATATATATATAATGATCCCCTTAAGATTAAAACATACACACACACACACTTTAGTTTAAAAAGAAAAAACACTGTAAACAAAGTTAAAAAGCATGCTATGAGGAAAAACATACACCACTTACATAACTGATAAAATTCAAACTATGAATTTAGGTTAAAATGAGTCTCCAGTCCTAGTGCTCCTAGGCACAGGGAAAAAACAAAACTAAATCATCCCTGGAAGAAGGCACCCTTATCCCATGCTACAAAGCATCACCACAACTAATTTTCCATAAAGAAATGAACAGTTCACAAAGATAATTATGACAGAAGGAAATAAGGCACCATGAATGACAATCACCTGAAATAACAGACAATATAGCAGACCTAAAATAACAAATAGAATGGAATTATTAATACAAATTATGAAAAAATGTGCTCATGCTCAGTATGTTTAAGGACATAAAAGGTAAGTCTGAAAACTGTAATATTTTTGCAGGTAAAAGAAATTTATTAAAAAAATAACAAAGCAGACATTCAGAAATTCAGAAATATTTCTTAAATGAAATTTAAAATAATTGACACAAATGAAAAAAGAATTTGTGAATAAGATAGCCCAGATGATAGTGTATAGAATGCAGAACAGAAAGAAAAAAGAGGTGAAAAATGTAAACTAAACATTAAGAAACATAAGATAAAGTTAAATGGTTTATCAACCATCCAGTTTGAACTCCAGAACACGATGAAATAGAAAACAGGGCAAGTGTAATATTTTTATTGATAAGGGATGAGGTTTTCCAAAAATTTATGAAAGATATTCATCCACAGCTTCAAGAATTGCAATGAATCTCAAACAAGTTAAATAAAAACAAATCCATATCCAGATACACCCTATGGGTGTGCAGTTCAAAGACAAAGTGTCATTTTTTTTTAGGTTATTAGAGAATACTGAACAGAGTTGTCTATGCTGTATAGTAGGTTCTTGTTGGTAGTCTATTTTAAATGCAGGAGTGTGTACATGCCAATTCCAAATTCTCAGTCACAAAGACAGTGTGACAAAAAGTGTGTTAAAATGAGGTTATCATTAAAAGAGTGGCATATGGACTCTTGACTTCTCAACAGCCATAGTAGAAGCCAAAAGACTAACAAATGGGTTCTTGAATGTTCTACAAGAAAATAACTGTTATGCTAGATTTCTATACACAGAAATAATATTGTATTGTACAAAGAAAGAGATAAATTAAGCCAACAAAAATGATTTAACACCATTAGACTCACTCTAAAGAAAATTTTAAAGGATGCACATGAGACAGGAAAAATGATTTCATAATGACTAACATCTAAGAAGAACAAAAAAAGTGATCAACATGTGGGTAAACAAAAGAATGCTGAGTTTATAAGCTTTATTAATAATAATATTCTATAGTGTGTAAAAGGGTAGAACTAAACTACACTACAGTAATAGCAAATAAATCTGGGAGAGAAAGGAGTAAATGGAGCAAAATGGTCTAAAGTCATGATGAAGTAGGACTTATCCAAGGAAGGCAAGGTTGGTTTGACATTATAAAATTAAATAATATACTACATTTAAAGATTAAAGAATAAAAATTATGACCATCTCAGTAGATAAAGGAAAAGATTATAATAGAATCCAACATTCTTTCATGATTTAAAAAAAGATATTTTAACAAATTGGAAATAGAAAGAAACTCCTTTATTTTGACAAAGAAATTTGACTCAGATGGTAAAGAATCCACCCACAACATGGGAGACCTAGGTTTGATCCCTGTTTGGGAAGATCCTCTGGAGAAGGGAAAGGCTACCCACTCCAGTATTCTTGCCTGGAGAATTCCATAGACAGAGGAGCCTAGCGGGCTACAGTCCATGGGGTTGCAAAGGGTCAGACATGACTGAGCAATTTTCACCACCAGCAGCTGTAGTACTACAAAACACATTTTTATGTTAAATAATACTACATTTTGTGTTAAATAATACACACTTTTGTGTTAAATAATACTACATTTTGTGTTAAATAATTCAAAGCTTCCATTTGAGCTTAGAAAGAGGAGTCCCACTATCACTGATATTACTTATTGATGTACTGGCAATCCTAGTTGGCACCATAACTTCAGTTCAGTTCAGTCACTCAGTTATGTCCGACTCTTTGCAACCCCATGAACTGCAGCACGCCAGGCCTCCCTGTCCATCACCAACTGTCATAGTCCACCCAAACCCATGTCCATCGAGTTGGTGATGCCATCCAAACATCTCATCCTCTGTCTTCCCCGTCTCCTCCGACTGTCAATCTTACCCAGTATCAGGGTCTCGTCCAATGAGTCAGTTCTTTGCATGATATGGCCAAAGTATTGGAGTTTCAGCTCAGCACCAGTCTTTCCAATGAATATTCAGGACTGATTTCCTTTGGAATTAACGGGTTTGATCTCCTTGCAGCCCAAGGGACTCTCAAGACTCTTCTCCAACACCACAGTTCAAAAGCCTGGAACTTCCTATAGACAAGGAGCCTGGCGGGCTAGAGTACATGGGGTCACAAAGAGTGGATGCAACTTAGTGACTAAATAATCTTTCTAGCACAGCCTTCCAAACCACAGAGACAAAATGCAACCACTTTTAACAGCAAATTTATATTTACATTTTAAAATAAAAATCTCGACATAGAATATAAAATTTTAAGTTTAATTTGAGTACCCCACTAAAGTCATTTTACAACACACGAATGAGTTGTGACCCACTATTCCAATTACTATCACAGCATAACAAATTACCACATACTAGGGATATAAAACCATCACCACTTTATTATGTTTGGGGATTCTGTTTATCAGGAATTTGGACAGGGCACAGAGGAGTGGCCTGTCTGTGTTTTGCAATATCTGGAGCTACAGCTGGGAAGACTCACATGACTGGGAGTGACACAGACGTCTTGGGTCTGGAGTGATCTGAAGCATTCTTCACCCAGGGTCTGGACCTTGTGCTAGAACAGCTTAAAGACTTGGCTCAGGTGAGACTGTCAACAGGAACATCTACATGTGGCCTCTCACTGTGTCCTGGGCTTCCCACAGGACACTGGCAGTGTTCCTAGAGGGAGTACCCTAAGAAGGTGTGACTAGAAACATGCATCCCCAAGTCCTAGGCAGAAGCTGCAAAATATTCTCTGATGGAGCCTCAGTAGTCATGTGATGACACTTCTGCTGCATTATCTTGGTTACTGCAACTCATCAAGGCTAGCTGGATTCCATGGGAGGGGAACTACACTCCATCTACCAGTGGGAAAGCAGTCAAGAACACTGCAGAAGGGTACCTGGGATGGGAGACATTGTTGTAGCCCTCTTTTCGAAGACATGATCTACAATAGCCCCAGACTGAAAAAAAACTGTCTGCTGAATAATAAAAGATATATTTATACACTATCTGTCTTGTGTTGAATTCAGTTCAGTTCAGTTCAGTCACTCAGTCATGTCCGACTCTTTAAGACCCCGTGGACTGCAGCACGCCAGGCCTCCCTGTCCATCACCAATTCCCAGATCTTATCCAAACTCATGTCCATTGAGTTGGTGATGCCATCCAACCATCTTATCCTCTGTCATCCCCTTCTCCTCCCGCCTTCAATCTTTCTCAGCATGAGGGTCTTTTCAAATGAGTCAGTTCTTCGCATCAGGTGGCTAAATAATAATAAAAAAAAAGATATATTTATACACAATCTGTTTTGTGTTGAATTGTCCCCCTCCAAAAAGATATGTGGAAATCCTATCCTGCAGCATTTATGAATGTGATCTGACTTGGAAATTGCCTTTACAGTTGTAACTCAGTTAAGACAAGGTCATTTTCATGAGCCTTGAATCCAGTAAAAACCAATGTCCTTATTAGAAGAGGAAACACAGAGAGGAATACCTTGTGAAAACACAGACAGAAGAAGGCTATGTGAAGAAGAAGGCAGAGATTACAGTGATGTTGCCACAAGCCAAGGAATGCCTAGAGCCATCAAAAGCTGAAAGAGACAAAGATTCTCCTTTGGAGAATATGTACGTATATACACAGGCATACATAATGGAATACACACACACACACACACACACACACACACACACACACATATCCATCTCACATCTTTTTTATCCATTCATCCCTTGGACTAGACACATGTGGTTTCCATGTCTTGTTATGTTAAACAATGCTGCAGTGAACAGGGGGATGTACGTATCTTTTCAAGTTAGTGCTCTTGTTTTCTTTGAATAAATTTTCACAATCGGAAAACTCTTTTGGTTAAATTAGTAGACAGTAACTTGAACTAGGCTTAGTCATTTTTGTTACTGGGATACAGGAGTATCCTATAGAACCAAAGGAAAAGAATGGAATTAAGTCCCACAGACGGACTTTTAAGCAAGACCTAGAAATCCATAAGGAGTAGAGAGTCTCTCTCGTATTTATTTCTCTCCTGGCATATAATTTATTCCACTCCATTTAGCCTGGTATTCTCTGCTTTCTTGCCCCATCCTGGAAGACAGCCATGCCTCAGCCTTCAGGCTTGTGTGACTGTAATTCTAATTATACACAGAGATGAATTCTCTGTCTCTGAATCCCAATTCAAAATTACTGAGAGCATCTGACTGCTTTGGTTCGGTTCAGGGGTCCATTCCAGGACTAACCAACAGGAGCTGGAGGGCAGGGTCACAGACAAGGTCTTTGGCAAGGAAGGACACTCACACTCATCTAAGGGTGAGGGGAAGATGGCTTAAATTGCATAGTTTATGGGAAACAACGGATCTCCCGTTGTTCTTCAAATGTTCTTCAAATCTCTCTTTTGTTCTTCAAATGTTATATTTCAGCCTTCTTTCTACCCAGGCCACTCCTCTAGCCTCTTTCTTCTAGGCAGCCCCCAGCTACCCTGGCTTCTTTTTCCTTCCTCCAAATTTCCCTTAGAACTTCAGATTTCTCCTCCTTTCTCCTACATGATCTTTGTGCGAGGCTACATCTGCATATTGGGGTTGAGTATGGGGAGAGAGAGGGGTTTGGAAATGGGTGCTTCATACTAATCATTGTATTATCCCTAAAAGATAGTCATGCACCTGAAACTAACTCTGATGAACAAAATTCCTTCATCCTTATTCATCTATTTATTTATTGACATTTATCTTCTTCCCCCAAATGACTTGAAGCAGCTCTCTTCTTTACATCTTCCCCTTCATCATTTCTTCCCTTTCTGTGCGTTTTCTTCTAGTACTAACTTCATATAGGGCTTAGCCCTGAATGTTTAGGCTGAATCCCAGAGCCTATAGAATTATGGATGACATTGACATAATCCCCAGTTCTGAACAACTGAATCATCTCAGAATTGGATCCTTAGATCTGAATCATTTCCTGTTCTGTCTCTGAACTTGTTCTGCCTCTGAACTTCCATTATATATACACATAAAAGAATATTACTCAGCCATTAAGAAGAAGGAGATCTTGCCAGTTGTGACAACATGGAAAGACCTTGAGGGCATTATGCTAAATGAAATAAGTCAGACAGAGTGAGCAAAGACTGTATGATATCACTCATGGTTGAAGTGGAAGTGAAAGTCGCTCAGGTGAGTCCAGTTCTTTGCCACCCCGTGGACTATACGGTTCATGGAATTCCTTCAGGCCAGAATACTGGAGTGGGTAGCCTTTTCCTTCTCCAGGGGATCTTCCTAACCCATGGATCAAACCCAGGTCTCCCACATTGCAGATGGATTCTTTACCAGCTGAGCCACAAGGGAAGCCCAATATCACTTATAGGTGGAATCTAAAAATAAATAAATAAAAAACAACAGATCTCGTAGATACAGATTAGTGGTTGCCAAAGTTGGTTGCATTATTCACACTTAGGGAAGATACACAGGAAGCCATAAGGTGTCTTGGACTGGGTTACCTGGAAATAGATTTTGAACCAGAGAACTGCATGCAGGTTTATCAGCCAGCATTCTGGTGGAATACTTCTGTAAGAAACTCTGGGTTGGGTGGAGTGAGAAGCTGACTCTGAATGCAGTTCCTGCTGAAGCTTCAGCCCACCCTACAAGGTGCTTTTCAGAGTTGTCTCAAACTGAAACAAGGGAGTTAAGTCTTAGCATCAAATATTTCTGAATCAATCAGGTACTTACTCTAGAGCAATAATTCCCCCATTTATATAAAAAGGGTCAAGGGACCTGGTTATAAAAATGAAATAATCAACAGTTGGGAGATGCTTCATAGTATGGATTTATAAGCCCCAATTTAAAAGAACTAGGTAAATCTATATGTACAAATGTGGAAAGCTCCTTAGATAATATTACAAGGTGTAAAAAAGCATATTGTATAGTGAGGCGGTGTGATTCCAATTATGTTTGAAATACATCACACGAAACAAAATTATGTGTGAAAATGCATTTGTGTTTGGATGAACCAGTACCAAAGTACTATAAGTAATTAACACTGGGGGGTTCTAGGACTGGGGGGAGCAAAATAGAGGAGGGGCTTCCCTGGTAGCTCAGCTGGTAAAGAAGCCACCTGCGATGCAGGAGACCTGGGTTCGATCCCTGAGTTGAGAAGATCTCCTGGAGGACAGCATGCCAACCCACTCCAGCATTCTTGCCTGGAGAATCCGCATGGACAGAGGAGCCTGACAGGCTACAGTCCATGGGGTCACAAAGAGTCGGAAACCGCTCAGCGCTAAGCACAGCACAGCACACAAAACAGAGGAGAAAAGAGAGTAAATTCTTTTCCTTTATCCAGTCTATATATTTTAAATAGCCACATATCCCATATGAAGAAGAAAAAGAAAAAAAACCATGAAGTAGACTAAGATAAAATGGCTAAATGCGAGCTCCTACATTCCAAACTCTAAAATTCCATGATCTTAAGGCCACGCCTCTATTTTTATTGCATCTCCCTCCCTCAGACAGCCACCTATACACCAAAATGTTGGTAATCCTAATAAGAGAGAGAGTTAACCTTAACAGCAGAAGTGATTGGGGAAGATGAGAAAACAGAAATAGAAATATTCTCGAGAGTGATTACCTCTCAAATTTAAATGTATTAGCTAAGGAAACCTTAAGAACCATTCAACTACTATGTCCTCTATACTTAACTCTAGTTGTGATTCAGTGAATAAAGCAGCAGAAAGAGGTATTAAAACTGAAACAGCTTCAAAGACATGTTAGCTGATCCACACAGGTCTTTGAGAAAGGATTTTGACTTTAAACATAGAAAGTAAAATTAACCCCACAAAATGTGATTACTATCTTGGTAATTATAATTTTTACATACATTATGAACTATGATAAAGCATTCTTGACTTCCACCATTTCAAAGATAAGCTGTTGAAACTCAAGTTAACAAAACAGTTTTACATAATCTGTCAAAGTACTCTAAAAGTAAAATCTTTTGAAGAAATATTCTATGAACGCGGCAAATAATATTTATATTCTATAAATGCTAAAGCCCACTAATGGGGGCTTCCCCTGTGGTTAAGCAGTGAAGAACCTGCCTGCCAATGCAGAAGACGCAGACTGGACCCCTGGGTGGCGAAGATCCCCTGGAGGAGGAAATGGCAACCCACGCCAGTATTCTTGCCTGGAGAACCCCATGGACAGAGGAGCCTGGTGGGCTCAAGTCCTGTGAGGTTGCAGAGTCAGACACGACTGAGAGTCTAATCAACAACGAACCCCTCTAATACGCACACATGCACGGCTGAAATTCATCCCTAACTACTTTGATAATGCACAGAACATTGTAATGCTCTCCAGAAATTTAGACAAAGAAGGATGACTGTCTCCTCTCTTTCTGCCAGAATGAGAATGTTTAGGGGCGAAGCCTCCTTAAAAGTAGAGAAAAGAGTCAGACCCAATTAAAACTGCAAAGGCAACTTCGAAAGGACAAATGCCATTAGCTCACACTGGAATGTGGCCAAAACACAGGATAATACTTCAACTCTTACAAAAAGTGCCAGGGGGATATTTAACAACCACAGGTGGCCAAATGCTTTCTCCTAAGTCTCATCAGAAAAGTCATTTATAGCAAGAATATGCACTAAGGTAAAGTAACATTACTTGACAAGCTGCATATTCAATTACTGTGTTTAAATTCTGATATTGGTCAGGTATCAATTGAGATTGCTTCTTCTCTATAGGACAATAAACAGAGAAATGACATGCTCCTGTCATTAAGTTCAGAACATAGCAAACAATTGTTACTTAAATCTAGCTTTGGGCTTTCCTTAAGTGAAGCACCAGTTATCATTTTATCCAATAAAGTGAGCCTTGAAATATGCATGTTTTTTCATTTTCTTTCTAGGTTTTAGAAATCTTTAGGAAATCTTAACCAAGATTTTATTCCCCATTATATTGTCTCACTATATTCTTACTTTACATGAGAGTTTATATTTTCCATTATCTCTGTGAGAATGAGCTTGACCAGTTCAATTCATATTATTTGATACACTTTCTTAAATTATTTTTCTGTTTTTAATTTCTTTTTAATTGGAGGATAATTGCTTTAATGCTTTCTTTTAAACTCTGTGACTTATTTCTTTCAAAATCTGCCACTCTCTCTCCTCTTGGGTTGTAAGAGAAACATTTTGTGAACTGTGATATAAAAGGGAAGGAAAATGTGGGCCTGTTAGTGACATAACACATCCATTCTTGAATCCTGCAAAGGATCTTATGTGAGCAAATGCACACAGTGAAACCTAAAAAAGTTTCAAGATGCTGAATGCTTGAGAACTCTGCTTTTACCTGCTGTGATTTAAAAGGCTAGAGGCCTCATTTTGAGCCACTAAAATTCAAAGTGACAGAAACCTACAAATTTTTATGGCTGTGCATTTAATAAAATTTACATTTACAAGCTGTCAGTTTGAAATGTTGAATAACTGGTACTTTAGCATTGAGACGAGCAGATTTGGTTGTATTGGGGGTTCATTACTACCTACTTACACGTTCCTTAAATACTCAGAATAATCCTTCAATCTATGACTTTTGATATCTCTTAATTCAACACTGCACAAAAACACCATTGAGTGTGCAGTAAGGTCAACAAAAGGAATTTATTGTGCTCCCATAAAGCAAGGCGTAATTAAGAGCCCCCTTTCTGCTTGTTTTAATGTGCTAATACAAGAACATTAGAGCCAAGGAACAGGCAGTTCCTAGGTGTCTGCAGCAGCTGCCTGGGTTTTTGGTAATTTACTTACTCAATTATGTCGACTCTCTTAAATCCACAAGGCTGGTGGGTGGTAAGGGAGAGGGATAATAAAAAAACATAGAGTAGGAAACGCCTTTAATGCATGTTTTATGTGCATCTTGGGTAACATTTTTTTGTTTGTTTGCTTTTGAGAACAAGAATTAAAGATTGTAACTTTAGGAAATTCAGCATTGGAATAAAGGTGCATGGGTTTAAGACGACCTCTAAAAATTATGAGATGCCTAATAATCCTATGATTATGTGGTCTGTTCTGAAAAAAAGAATACTAGACCAAATGTTTGACTCAGTATTACAAAAACAGATTATCTAATGGCTTCCAGGGAGGAAATATGAGAAAGGCCATTCATAAAGTTCCTCAATAGTAATAAATTATATATACTTCCTTATTCTCCATGTAAATGAAAAAACAAAGGGTAACTCAGAGAGAAGGACATTTTAATAAAATCTCTTCGAAGTGTTTGTATCAATATGAATCCAATATTCTTTTCAAATGAACACCAGGAAAGTGCCTATTACACTCATAAAATATCTCATTTTTCTTAATATTCAAAGAATATTAATGCCAACCACAAAGTCTTAATTTTTGGAATGCTTTTGTTTTATAGGCAAGTCAAAATACATACTAGAAGAAAAAAGGCCCAATGTGGAAAATTCATCATTAGTCAAACATGATAAATTAAATTATTGAACGAAATGCAAATTACTGACTTAACCCTGAAAATTTAATTACCTCATTTTAAATTTCATTTACATTATCTCTATAATTGCAGCATTCATATAAAAGGACACATTGTAACATGTCGATATAAACAGAGACTTGGAGAAAGAGGTTAAGTAATTTTCTTCAAATACCAAAATTTATGTAGTATTCATCATCCATTTTCTTTTCAATTTAAGTCCCACAAAATGTCACTGACAAATCAAATGATCTCCACTTTACAGCTCAAAACTTACCAAAGAATTTACAAATATTAACCTACTTTTTTTGATTGCAAATTTCGTATCCTTAAACTTTCCTCCTTGAAAAGTTTCATCCTGTCTTAGACAAGGTGACATAATTAAAAAATAAGAGGGAACATAAATACTTTATTTATATAATTACCTTTTAGTTGCATTTAAAATCATTGTTATCTTTTGTCCTTTAGAGAAGATGCTTCGTTTTTGGTCTCAAGGGAATTTAAGGTATAAAATATTATACTATACCCAATTAAGTCCTATGCAATATTATGTTCAATCCGAGAGGTACCTTTCCAAGTTTTCAGAAGCAACTTATTTTTAGTTGCCAGAAGTAAATTAAATAGTTTGGAAGGGAGCCTATAAAATTTTGTTTTTAAAATGAAAAGTGAAACCTGAAAATGACTGTGAGGCTACAAAATGACAGAAGACTATGTAAAAGTCATTTTTTGTCTTTTATTTTTCCTTATAATGAAGTCACCCTACTGAATTTTCACTGTGCAAAGATCACTGAACTAGCCTCAGTCTGAATGATGTACGTTCACAACATTCAATTCAAACCGATCCCAAGTTAATAATAAATCCATCCAGAAAGAGCACCTCCTGCTCAGAAAAGGTGGACAGAAATAATATTTATAAGAGAGTAAATAATTTTACCTCTCAAATGCACTGACGATAGAATAATTTTGTGGCAAGTGTAGCTGTGACATAGCTGAGATAATCCAGGCCAGTGACTCATCTGATGCAGTTTAGAGTTTTAAAAGAGAAGCTTTGGCCGTCACTTATCAGCTCAGAGCAAGCTCAGGCCGAATATAAATACTTACACACCCTTTCTCACACACTGAATATCAACGTCTGTTTCAATGTGAGACTTATTAGTAAAATGAATGCACTGAATATATCAGGTCTGTATTCATTGACTGGGTGCCTTCAGGATAATCGAGCTCTAAGTAACTAAAATAAGACCAGTATTGATATAATTGTAATTACTAACCCCTCACTACATCCTCCTGCCTGGCATAAGTTTTGGAATTAGAAGTCAGACAGGGCTGAGCAGCAATCTTCAAGAAAATTGCTTTAAATTGGCCTTCATTAGCACTCACAGCACTGAAAAACAACTCCAAGTACATGCCTCATGGAAGAGAAGCCAGTAGCAATAGCTCCCTATTAAAAAGGCAGCACGTTAACCTGCTCAACAAGTGTTCACCACATTCTATAAATATTATTAAATAAAGAATCTTCAACCGCAAAATAATTCTGCTGTTTCTAAGTACTGAGACTATTAAAACCAAATTTAAAATTCCAACCTTCAATGGCATGTATGTTCATTCCAGTTTACTTTTTTTTTTCAATTTAGAGAGTTGGAGATTGTAATGGAACTTTTCATTTTTCCTTATATAATATTGCTCCAGGGCTATTAAAAAAAGCAGTACCACACAGTAACAAAGAATAAAGAACCTAAAACTTGCACAGGAAACTCACGCTTACATAGATACCGAGAGCAAGAAGAAAATATATTTCAAAGAGAAGAAAAAAATTCTTCTGTTTCAGAATTTTGCTCTGAAAAGTATGCTCTTTCTTGACGTCTGCATAGTCAAAGGGAGTTTAATTTCCTTGGTCAACTATCCTTTCTGAAAATCCTGCATTGGCAGACTTGGAAATGGAAGGAATTTTTCCCGGGGATTAATTCGTAGCTCTTCCTAACACTCTAAACGCTGAATATCTTCAGTACACAAGCCAGGGAATTTGGCCCTTGGAGTTGCACTTTTCAGCAAACAAATGTTAAATAAAAATGTTTTCAGCAGAAAGAGGCTACATGCAATCTATCAGACATATGAAACTGTCTGATATGAAAACTGATATACATATTAACTCCCCCAATTCAGCTCCCTCCAGTTTGCAGCTTGAAAAAGCTCCAGCATTTCATCCTTTATATTGGCATCTCCATTTCTGAAACTTACCACTGGTTTTGTTCCAAAACATAACATTTCAAAACAGAACAGTAAAGTAAAACATTTTAGGCCTAGCAAATAAGACCACCTTCTTGAAAGCCAGGTAATTTTTCTCAAAGTCTAAGTTCATAACCAATTCTACCATTTCAACTTGAACCATTTAATTTAGTAAACACTTTTTTAAAAAAAAAAATACAAGGTTCTGTGAATTCAAGACTGTTCAGTGAAACATGGTTATTCATGTCAATGGAGGGATGCAACTTAGACTAAAATTTGAATCTTATAGTTAGTTGATCCCAGTTCCTCTGTTATCTATATAACCACAAAGAAGTTCCTTACACTCGCAAAGGTTCAATTTTCTTATCTCTTAAGTGGGGGTATTATCATAGATTTTCATTGGGAGGAAATGAAATAATGTTTATAAGATATGAAGCCCATTGGTGTCTAGCCCATGAGAAGCTTTCAGATGATGACTGTTACCTCCACGTTTGATTTGACCCTTTAAAAAAATTATACGGAGTAGTTTTAGAAAAAAATGATAAGTCTTGTGTTTTAAAACTATCTATATTCAGTTCAGACCCCAACCATCCATTATAAACTGCCAATACCCAGCAGATAAAATGTGAAAACCTGGACTATTCATAAAACACTTTCTCACACACACACAAAAAATGCCATATTTTCCCCATCAAAATAGCTGACTATCTGTTCCTGTAAATAGGATATAAAAATGACAAATAACATTTTTCACTTTTCTTCAAAGCCATTTGCCATCTTTAAAACAATTGTGGTGTTTTCCTTCATGTGACATTTAGATGTAAGCCAAATCATATTTTAAATATTTATTTCAAGACTTATCTTGAAGCTGACTTTAAATTTTATTTACATAAGACACTGACAAGTAGAATCTAAAGTCTTGTTCTTTATCCTAATTCCAGATTCAAACAAGCTACATTTTTGCTAGATTCTTATTTCTTAGAAAAACTAAGAAAAAAAAATATGGAGTGAAGGGAATCTAAAAAAAAAGAGTGAAATTATGTATATGTATAACTGATCATTTTTGCTGTACAGCAGAAACTAATGCAACATTGTAAAGCAACTATATACTCCAATAAAAATTAAATATATATATATGCAATATAGAGATATGTACAGTTTTTTCCACAGTTCTGAATACACAAGCAGTTCTTTTCAACGGAGATAATGTAAATTAATTCCACTTATTGCAACACCCAAGACTATGCCAATCTACCTGCTCTTTACCAAGTAACTCATTTCTAGGAATCTAACAGGCTTCCCTGGAAAAGGCAATGGCACCCCACTCCAGTACTCTTGCTTGGAAAATCCCATGGACGGAGGAGCCTGGTAGGCTTCAGTCCATGGGGTCGCTAAGAGTCAGACACGACTGAGCATCCTTGCTTTCACTTTTCACTTTCATGCATTGGAGAAGGCAATGGCAACCCACTCCAGTGTTCTTGCCTGGAGAATCCTAGGGATGGGGGAGCCTGGTGGGCTGCCATCTATGGGGTCGCACAGTCGGACACGACTGAAGCGACTTAGCAGCAGCAGCAACAGGCTTCCCTGGTGGCTCAGGTGGTAAAGACTTTACCTGCAATGCGTGAGACCTGGGTTTGATCTCCAGGTTGGGAAGATTCCCTGGAAGAGGGCATGGCAACCCATTCCAGTTTTCTTGCCTGGAGAATCACCATGGACAGAGGAACCTGGTGGGCTATGGTCCACGGGGCCGCAAAGAGTCGGACACAACTGAGTGACCAAGCACACAGCAGAATTATCCTAGTAACATTATTTTCAATTTTATGATTGAGAATAAAGGCGTATAAAAGCTCAGGTGAGAGTGACAGGTAGCTCACTGTGAGGAGAGAAGGGGTGAGAATTATTTCAAACTCATTTGCACAAAGGAAGAGGACAGGTACTCTGCTAAAGGAGCAGGGCAGCTTCATTTCAGGTTTCATATTTGTCAGGTAAACATGAGAGAACAGCCTAGGCGAGCCAATGGCAAAAACATAGAAACTCCCCATGTAATGATGGACTTCTCATGTGGTCTCCGAAAAGACAATGGGTTGAACAAAGGCGCCCAGGCCCAGTGTCATAAGGAGTCAAGGACTTCCTTCTGTCCTGGGCCAGGGTCACTATGGAATGTGTCATACGGGCATAGACCACAGCACGTATGCCAACATACACTTAGCCATGCCGCGTGGGTCACTTCTTCTTGTCTCCCCCATGAAGGTGGGACTCTAGAAGTCAATGCGAGTTCGGGGCATGCAAGCATGTGAAAGCAAGCCCATACAGCCCAACCAGGCCCATAAAAGCCAGGAAATGAACAAGTTCAAGTTCTCATAGTGTGTTAATGCGCCCACAAATGTACCTACTTTATGCATTTAACAGCTCATGTAGTAATGAAAAACTCCATGTAGAACATATAGCTGCCTGTGCAAGGTGGGGTAATTAATATGCCTATATGTGTTCCTTAATTGTTTCGTTCCCTGTGTTTTTGGTTACTGTAACCCTCTGCAAACTTTCATATAAATAGTTTATATTTTATAACGGAATTCCATGTAAAAAAACCAAAGGGTAGATGACGAATAAGGAAAAATTCTAATGGTATTCTCGCTAAATTTCATTAGCTCGATAGCCTACATTTTAAAAAATTTCTATAAACTGCCAATATATTGACAAAACTTTCAGTTCTAGCATGGCCACTCAGCAAGCTGATAGTGGGATTAACTAGACAAAAAGAAGAGTTCCAAATCTGTTGGAATTACCATTTTACATTTTCAATCATGTCTCAGCCAAGCCATCTTTGAAAAAGAGCCAGATATCAAGCTTGACATTTTGAAGTCCAAACATGTTTGCGTTGTCACTTTGGAAACTGGGGAAGCCTGGGATAAAGAGCTGAATTTTACAGTTTTCACTATTACTAGTGAGGTCTGGGTTTGGGTTGTTTTTCTAGGAGAACCCAAAGGCCACTGAAGATGTTTTTCCATCAATTTTTCATAAGCATTTAAGCTTAAAGGGGAAAGGGGAAAAAAAAGGTCGCAAGGTGGGAAGACATGGTTTTCTTTGGGGGAAGGAAATTAGAAGTCACCGCAAATAATTCACCTGGATAGGTAAAGGGGAGGAAACACTGTTTGCTTGTGAATCTCTGACAACTTCATTGCCTTCGACCCCAGGGAGGGGCAGAGCCTCTCGCTTCCTTTCAGACGAGCAAGGAAAGGGCGTTGAGGAGGAAACTGCGGAGGAGGCCGTTCCAGGTGTGGGTTCAGCTCAAGTCTTCGCCCGCGGCCTCCGCAGGTGGCTCGCCTTGGCCGCGAGGCCGGGCGCAAACCCGACAGCCTGCAAAGCCGGAGGTGACCCTCGCCCAGGCGGGCCGGAAGCGACGCCCCTGTGCTCATCGAGTCTGCTACAGCGGGGCCCGGTTTGTTTCTGTTCCCCAGGTTAGAAAGAAAGAAGGAAAGTGAAATCGCTCAGTCTTCTCCGCCTATTTGCGACCCGGTGGCCAGGAGCCCACCAGGCTCCTCCCTCCATGGATCTCCAGACAAGAGTGGGTTGGCAGTGCCTGCTCCAGGGGATCTTCCCGACCCAGGGGTGGAACCCGTGTCTCCCTCATGGCAGGCAGATGCTTTACCCTCTGAGCCTAAACCGGCGCCAAGACCCAAGCTCGGGAAAATTCGACTCCCTCCAAGCTCCCCAGACGCTTGACCACCCTCCCAGTTGGCAAAGGCCACGTCGGTGGCGGGACTGGGTCTGCAAAGATGCTCGTTGAAGCGCTCTGAGCTGCCTGCACCCCGCAAAGTCTCAGTGGGGTCCCCAGCCCCGCAGACTCAACCGCATCAAGGCGGCCTGGACGTACCGAGGATTGGGGCAGAGGAGCGACGGCGCATTGGAGCTGCACGCGCACCGCAGCGCGGCGGCCTTCCGGGAGGAACAGGCTTAAACGCAGAGTTCTGGTCCCAGGCCTGACTTCACAGCTGCGCTGTCCCTTCCTCGAGCTCGGGTCTTTGACCGTCCCCATGTCCCCAGTGCCCTCGGAGCAGAGGGTCCGAGGGCAGGCCGATACCTCCGTGGCCAGACTCCGCTCGCCTCGCCTCCCCGCCCCGCGGGGCTGGCGTCTCCCTGTGAGGTCCCTGAACCGCGTACCCTGGGGCCACCCGAGGGCTAAAAATACAGATCCTGTTTCTCCCCCCAACCCCGCTCAGTCCCACCCCTCAGGGGAACCAAGCACTCCCCCCACTGAATGTTTTTGCCTGCTAAAGTTGGAGGCGGTTGGGCCCCGACCCCGACTGCAGTTTTTTTGTTGCAGCGGTGTCCTTCTCCACCTTCTCGACGAGGGGACATCCTCAGGTTTGTCTTCACAGAAGGACCTGCAGCACCAAGAAGCCTGTTGGTACCCGAGGCCCCACGCGGAAACGGCACGGCGGGGCGAGGGGTTCTCTCCGCATCCGGGCGGCGTCGGGTTGGCTCTGCGCTGCTGAGACTTGGGAGACTGACCCCTCGAGCTCCGAGTCCTGAACCGATTTTCCCCTCCGTCTGCATCCCCCGCCCGGGCCTGGACCGCCCGCGATCGTGCGAAAGCCGCAGCTTGTTGCCAGGGTGGGGAGGAGGGGCGAGGAAGAGGGCCCGCAGAGAGGGCAGAGGCCGGTCACAGCCAGCATTGCCCTGCAGAGACCTCCGCCAAGGCGGGAGGTAGCCCGGGAGAGAGGGGCCACTGGCTGGCCCATACCTGCGCCTCTGGGCCAGGTGACCTCCGCGAAGGGCCGACAGCACCTCTCGACCCTACTCCTCCCAAACCTCAGCCGCGCCTGCGGGCCCGGCCCCCTTTGCATGCCACCCGCGTCCAGCCTCCGCCCGCAGCCCGGTTCCACTCCACTCACTCCCGGCCTCAGCCACTCCCCACGCCTGCCACCCAGGCCCGCCGCTCCAGCCAGTCGCCCAGGATCCGATTCTCGGCCTGATTCTTTCTGTCCGCGGCGCCCGGGAAAAGGATGGAACTATCGCATCCCGTTTCAATCTCCAGACCTGAGCGCGCCGCTGGCCTCCAGCACACGGACCGGCCCAAGGTTTGGGGGCCGTGGACTGAAGAAACTGTGAGTCTGCGCGGTGAGTCCCGGGGTAGGCTTTGGATAGCAGTTCTCAAAAAAAATACTACTAACTCAGCGTCCTCTGCCTTCTAGGCCGAGGGACCTGCCTCACAGACCCTCATGCTCCTCTTGGGAAGGAAGGACTCGGGTAATTGAAGGACGCGTCAGGCTAGTGGCCCTCTGACCATCGCCGAGGCCACCGGGACCGCAGGGGGAGAAGACCACGACAAAGCGGCCTGGGCTGACTTCCCGGCCGGGTTTGGCTCTGCACTTCTGTCTATTTGCATCATCGGTCAGGCGAGAATAACAATGCCTCCCCTTTCCACCAATAGTCAAAGACACCTACCGACGTCAGCCACTGTCCTGGCCCCCGGCGACACAGCAGAAAGTAGAGAGGCGGCGTGGTTAGGGACAGGAGTTGTCAAGGTTCAAAATCCGAGTTCCATCACTTGGTTAACTGTAGGACCACAAAGAAACGCAGCACTTTGAACCTCAGTCCTCTTCACTGTAAAATCGGGATGATGACGCAACATCTATCCCTCAGAATAGATGTGACTGATGTTTTAACAGGCAGAAATAGATAGCTTGTCATGGTGACTAGTCCCCAAAGAAAGCTCAGTAAACCATAAGCCATCCCTCTCATTACCCTTTCAAAATGCAACGTGATATCCACCGGTCTTGCCAACAACTTTCCCCTAAGGATCAGGGCAAAGGGACGCAGACGTGAAAAACAAACAAACAAAAAAACACAACAATAACGTGCCGAGGAGCCCGCTACAAGCTGGGCACTGAGCGGATGCCAATCCTCAGCCCCTGCCTACAGGACCGGAAAGCCCAAAGCGCTGAGGCCTTGCTTGCTCTTCCAGGCCTTGCAGTTCTGCCTATAAGTCAAGGCGATCCCCTAGGGCATGATGCCCCAGAGCTAGTCGCCGGTGCTTACGCAGAGCACAGGAGTAGACCTGCCACTGTTCCCCCCAGCCTTCCCCCAGTGCTGGGCACTGGGGAGCTGCGGACCAAGCGCCCAGAGACCCATGTTGCGTCTCTTCTGAAATCTACCCCTAGGACAGCCTTCTACCTGATGGAGACTCCAATAGGAAAGGTCTCCAAGCCTCAGGATGTCCTTAGGGAAATGCACAGAAGTCGCACCACGGGCTTTGCAAAACTTCTTCTGGGAGGGCTTTAAAGTGCATAGAATAGATCCCAGAAGGTCCTACTTAGGCCGTTTTATTTCAGGCATTTATGATCTGACTTAATAATAGGGGTTCCCATTTTTCCAGTACTGCTCGCTAGGCACATCGCCAAGCATTTTACATGCTTTAATTCTAAATCTGCAAAATAGGCGCTGAAGCCTCTGGGCCTTTTAGCATCTTGCAGACATGTTGTAAGTGGTCCGTGTGTGTGTGTGTGTGTGTGTGTGTGTGTGTGTGTGTGTGGACTCTTGGCGATCCTGTGGACTGTAGCCCTCCAGGCTCCTCTGTCTATGGGATTTCCCAGGCAAGAATACTGGAGTGGGTTGCTATTCCCTTCTCCAGAAGTGGTCCATAAGAGCTAATAAGTAATCAAGATTTCTGAACAAGGTTGTCTTCTAGAAGAAGAGTTTGTGAACCCCAAATGAATTCTGCCCTTCTCCTGGCATTTAAGGAAGGACTAAGCAGCAAGTCCCTCGTCAGACTTTAATCCGCCCTATCTGCCCCACCCACAGACCTGAGATAAGAACACTAGCTTAGCATTTTGTCCTCTTTGAACAGGCTGAGCTGCAAAGGGCACTCGGTCTCTCTTCCAGCGCATCACAAGCACACATCCAGTCTAAGTTAGGAGACTTCCTGTTCTGCCAGAACAGCTTTAAGGCAATCTTCCAAAGCCCCTGGACCCTAGAACCCTTCCTATTAGAAAATTCTAGAGTATATGCTGCTAAGTCAAAATCATTATCCTCCTTGCAGAGGAGACAGATGGCTCAACAAGGCTGTGACTGCGGCAAGGCAAGACCACCCACCTGTGAGTGGTCTTGTCGGCCTGGAGTTCAGATTACCCCTAAACCCCTTGGCCCTGAGCTGAGCGGTCACACCCAGGTACCAGAATATTACCAATTACGTCATCTCCCTCTATGCTGGCAGTGTCTGTAAGGCAGTTTATATACCAACAAGGAATAAGAGCTGACAACATTGAATTCTTATTGAGTGTCAGGCAGTGAGATATTTTAAACCTATCTTTTAAAACTTATTTTACAAAGAAGAAACTGAGACACAAATAGATTAAGGCCACCTGCCTAAGTGGCAGAGCTAAAACTGGCATCCATCAGTTTGGAAAGACCACCATCCAAACTGCCATTCTAGGCAATACTTGAAGCATCTCTTTGCAGATGTCTTTAGGTCTCATTGGTCTGTGAAAGCTTCTATATTTGTTAGTTTGCATACAAGCTAAGTTGCTTCCGTCATGTCTGACTTTTTGCGATCTTATGGACTGTAGACCACAAGGCTCCTCTGTCCATGGGATTCTCCAGGCAAGAATACTGGAGTGGGTTGCCATGGTGTCCTCCAGGGGACTCTTCCCAACCCAGGGGTCCAACCCATGTCTCTTATATCTCCTGCATTGGCAGGCAGGTTCTTTCCTACTAGCACCACCTGGGAAATCCATTTGTTTGTTTAAATCCAGGCAAAGACCTAAGATTCCTTTCCATGTGAGTCCTGGTGTCTTTGAAAACAGCTAATATATATCAATAACTTATTATACACCAGACATCAGAGACTGAGCACTTATGATTGAGCACCAGGCACTATTCTAAGCCATTTACAAGTTTTAACTCATTCAATGCTCAGCCAAACCCTATGAGGTAGATTCCATTGCTCCCTCCAACTTACAACTGACCATACTGATAGGCTTCCCTGATGCCTCAGTGGGTAAAGAATCTGCTTACAATGCAGGAGATGTGAGTTCGATCCCTGTCAGGAAGATCCCTTAAAAAAAAACATGACAACCCACTCCAGTACTCTTGCCTGGAAAATCCCATGAACCTGGTGGGCTACAGTCCATAGGATCACAAAGAGAAGGACACAACTGAAGTGACTAAGCACGCACATACTGATGTGGGGCTTTCCAGGTGGTGCTAGTGGTAAAGAACCCACTTGCCAGTTCAGGAGACTTAAGAGACATGGGTTCGATCCCTTGGTTGGGAAGATTCTCTGGAGTAGGAAATGGCAACCCACTCCAGTGTTCTTGCCTGGAAAATCCCACGGACAGAGGACTCTGGAGGCTACAGTCCATATGGTCGCAGGTTGCACAGAGTCAGAAGCGACTTAGCATGAATGCATACTGATGTCAATGTTTTACAGCCAGGAAAAGGAAAAGTTGAGTTTGACTCCCAGGTAGTCTGGCCTGTAAATGATTCTGCACTGGATTGAAAAACGGAAGATCCCTTTGCTCAGAGGCATTTGCTCCACTCTCTGCTATCTCTTTTCCTCTCAGTGAGAAGGATGTCCTCTCTGAAGGAGTTCCCCTGCTGGGCTAAACCTTCAAGCTGCCCAAGGAAAAGAGGAGCGCCACTCACTTCAGGCTTGGCCTCAGTCTCCAAGTTGGTAAATGAATAGGACATGCACTTCCTGTAGGTCTGAGTCTTGCAGATTGTACCTGGAGCCTGAATGACAGGAAGGCCAACGGGGTTCTTCTCAGCCTCTGGGCAGCCCTAGAGGTGACCTGTATCCACAGGCTCTTGGAATACCCTTCCGTTTACCAAAAACAAAATAACAAAAAAAGGCAAGATGGCAGCTGTGAAACAAACTGTGTTGGCCAACCAGACCACTCTGAATCGGTGCTAATAACGCATGACCCACCCTTAGGAGGTTGCTACCAATGGAAAGAATGGGAGGAGAGGTGCCTATAAATAAATAGAATAAACAAATGCCCTGACGGAGAGTGGGATTTTAGTCGTTCAGTTCTGGCAGGCTCCTCTGTGGAACTTTTTAGGCAAGAACACTGGCCTGGGTAGATGGAACCCGAATCTCCTGCATAGCAGGCAGATTCTTTACCATCTGAGACATGAGGGCGGCCCAAGACCCTTTCACAAATATCCTTTCATTTGCACCCTCCGTTGAGAAGCGGGATGGGGGAGGAACCTGTTGCTCTTTCACCTTTAGCAAGGAAGGGGAACTCAGAATGTCTGTTGAGGCGACCACTCGGCTTCCAGCTGACCAAGGACGTGAGCAAAGCTTCCTAGTTTATCCGGATAGCGAACTGCCTTCGACTTCCTTCCGTGGGAGCCTCCAACTTACCTGTATCTTAGAAAAACCTATTCTCAAGACGTTTCTTTTTAATCAACAAAGGTGCACATTGAGGTAGGGTGGGTTAGGTGTTGAGGAGAAGACAGTTGCTTTAGCATTTACACCCCACGGCTTCCCTGGGCATCTCTGAAGGCGCTGAGATGGAGACATCGATGGACGCTTTGGTAGGGACAGAGCATGGTCCCAACAGACCTTGGATGCAGAAAATGGACTCTAAGGGGTTCGATCAGCGGGACCGGGGAGGTGGGAGGCAGACGCCAGCAGGATGCATGGCACTGAGCCAGCTGTCTGTCTCCTGGATGGCAGGGACCCATACCCAGCGTTCAGACCGTGGCGAGTGGTTGCTCTTCTCCAGCTCTCAGTTCCCGGGGTGGGTGCCTGGCCTGGTTGACCCCGCTGGGTCGTTGCTGCTTCTGCCCAAGGATGTGCACGTTTGGATGTTTGGACATGCAAACCCACGTGGTCGCTTGCAGAGCAGACTTCGCAGGAAGGGAGCCGGGGGAACTCTCAGCACTGGCACCAACCTCGGCTCAGGGCCCCTTACAGACAACAGAAAACTCTCAGCGACTCACTGACAGAAAGCCTTGGGGGTTCAATGCTTCCTCGAGGGCAGCTCAAGGCCTCCTTGACTGATCCGGGTGCACCCCTTGGCACTGGCTTCGTACCCCACTCGCCACCTTGGAAGCTGGCACTGGGTCTTCTCCGGCCGAGTGGGACAGGGTCCCTGCAAGGGTCCCCCATGCCTAGACAGGGGGCCTCCCCAACCCCTCAGCCATTTCCAGAGGTGGGCATGTTCACCCTCATCTTACAGAGGATGGTGAGTCTGAGGTTCTGTGACAAATTCCCAAGGCAGGATTAGTCAATTCTGAGCAGACACTCCTTGTGCCCCGTGGAACATTGTACTTCTCTAGAACAAAGCGCCCGGGAAGCTATTAGACCCCTTAGGCGGGCGTGACCAGGAGTTGTGAAGCCCTGAGGGTGTTCTACCCGTTCCCTTCTCCATCCTCAGACCCGCACCGGAGTGGGGATTGTGGAAGGCGAAGAGGAAGCGACTCCTGAAGCAGGCTGGAGAGTGTTGGCTCATACTGGGGTTCCCTGCCTGCGCTCCCAGCCTGGAAAGTAAGCAGGACCAGCACGAGGACGTGGGAGTCTTAGCTTCAGCTTTTTGCCTGCTGGCCTCAATTTCCTCACACCTATGGTGGGTGACTGGTCAAGGTGAATTGTGGCACTTTGGCAAGAAGTTCAGAGCAGGGGCAATGGGCCCGATTCCATTTCTACCAGCACTGTGATCTGGAGCAATTTACTTAACCTCTGTGCCTCCACCATTTCCTCTGCTCCAGCTCTCATCCATTTCACCTCAAAACTTCTGCCTCACCCATGGCTCTGAAGCTTGAAAGTAAAGGAAGAAGCAAGGTCTCCCTTTCCATGGCTGGGAATGGTTCTAAGAAAAGCTGAGCCTCCCATAATCAGTCATGAGATCTTAAGACAACGCTGCCCTCCCCTCTCTGCCCCCTCTGTGTTGCATCTATAAAATGGGTCCCCGAAAACGCATCAGTCTCCCAGATCTCTTCCAAGTTCTGGCTTTTGTCATTGGCTACTGACCGGCTCATGTTGGTGGAAGTGACTGGAAGGCTGAGTTGCCAGCAGAGACCCATCTATCCATCCCTAGGACCACTCTTGCTCCCCCCAACTTTGGATGCGGCTGAGGGGGTGGGATGGAAGTACCAACCGCAAGCTCTCTGCCGGAGAAGGGAGGACTGAGGGGCCCAGAGTTCCCGCTGCCACATATGGTCTGTGGATTTAGGTGTCAAAAACCGGAGAATTAGAAATGGTAATTTTCCGTCATTATGGCTGAAACGCGATCTGTCACAACAACTGGAACATGTCTCCCGGCTAGCGAAAATAATGTTCGTGATTAGGAATCATTACGCATGTCAAGCCGAGTCCATTAAGTTGTAGGGAGAAATTAGCCTTGACGGGCAGAATCGAACTACAAATATACAGGCCTCGCCTTCGGGAGGCCGAGCAGTGGCCCCTGGGAAGAAGCCGGCCAGAGAGAGGTGTTTTCTTAATAGGAAACTGCCCAGAGAATTAATACCCCTTTCTTCATTCCCTGTGGGACTCTGCCTCCTCTGCCCACCGCCAAGACCCCACCCTAGGAGTGGGATTGGGGCATGTGGATGTCCCAGGCAGTAGCTGGAAGCTTTGAAGTCCTATAGGTCCCCTGGGTGAGTTCCCTACAAGCTGTGTGACCCTGCCCTAGTCACTTGACCCTCCTGAACTTTGCCCCCTCATCTGTTAAGGAGAGATAATCCTACCCACTTCATGGGATTCTCCTGAGGATGAAACGAGATCAAACACGGCCAGAACTGAGCAGCAGAGGCCCTTTGGACCTATATGACCCCCTTTTCTCTTCCTGGAGTGCCCTGTCTCTGTTGCCGAGGACCCTGCTCATGGGGTCTGCAGTTGTGTGTTGGGAGGTGTTGGGGATCAGGGTTAAGTGACTGGCGCTGAGAAGCTCTTGCCAATCAGGCCCTGAGAAAAGAGAAGGAGGGCTGAACTCACAGCAATGGCTGGGCTTTCTGTACATTTTATCCACCTCTCCCCCTTCACAGTATCTAGGCAGAGCGGTGTGGAGTCTTCCACCCTGCTTATGGGACCTGCGCCAGCCATCAGCCCACAAGGATCTATGATGTGTCAGGAACCACACTGTCACAAAGGAGAGGAACAAAGTAAGTGAAGACTGGATTAAGAAGGCTTCCTCTACAGGCTGTGTCTCAGACCCCTCTGGAGTAGCTTCATGGTAAAGAATCCGCCTGTCAATGCAGAAGATTCAGGTTTGATCCCTCGGAAGATCCCCTAGAGGAGGAAATGGCAACCCACTCCGGTATTCTTTCCTGGAAAGATCTCATGGACAGAGGAGCCTGGTGGGCTACAGTCCATGCAGTCACAAAGAGGTCAGACAGGACTGAGCTCGAGCACCTGTGTGCAATGCTTCCTTAATAAGGAGTTTGGGGAAAATTATTCCCTCTCTGTGGATGGAAAGAAAGGGGGAAAGACCAGGGAGGCTAGGAAGGCTGGTTCCTGTTCCGCCTCCACCCTCATCACCACTGAGAACTTGCTGTATACCAGCACCAACTCCAAGGGCTTTGACTCTTTCACTTCTTTTTCTCCCAGCAAACCCACTTCACATTGTTCCGGTGGGAAAAATGAGAGCCAGAGGTCAGGGGACTCATCCCAAGGTCACGAAGTGGGGAAAAAGCAAACGCAACAGCCAAGGCTGATCGGGCCGCCAAAGCCTTAACACCAGGCTGTTATTTCGACCCGCACAGCCAAGGCCAGCCAACCACCCTCTATCTAGTTCTTTCCTCCTCCGCTACCGGGTGCAGGAGTCCCGCCTCTCAGAAAGTGAAATGAGCTAAGCAGCATCAACCATCCAGCCCGGCGCCGGACACCGCTTCCCCTCCCCCGGCCTCATTTTCCTCCTCTGTAAGTGGGATCCTCATCACCGCGGCTCTGCGGTGGGGAACGGAACGGAAATGTGGCCAGCGCTGAGTGGTTTCGGAGCCAGACAGTCTAGTTCGAACCCCAGCTCCGCCAGCGAGAGCCGCAGCGTTAGGGGTTGATCTCCAACGTCGGCGGAGCAGCCATCGAGCTGCGGGGAGGGATAAATGCAATAATTCGCGGAAAGCACTTAAGGACACCGATTAAGCGCAAATAGATCAGACGCTAAATAAAGCGCGGGTTACCAGGCTGGTGAGTGGTCTACGCAGCCTTGGAGGGCTCCTGTCGAGGAAGGAGAAGCGGCACGCCACCCCCCACTCCTGCCCGGCTTCTCCAGAAACTTCTTGGCGTCTCCAGCATCTCCGAGTGGAGGTGAACGGGACCCCGAAGGCGCCCTGGGCTGCGCCTCCCAGGCCCTCCCGCAGGCCTCCCGGCAAGGAACGTGTGTGTAAAAGAGCTCTCAGAACTCTTGGCCTGATCGCCGCACCCGCAAAAAGGCTCAAAGAAGGGCTGAAAATAAGGGCCAGAGACTTGGCCCGGAATAGAGACTCTGATGGAGTCAGAGAGGCAGCGACCCGGCCCTACCTCAGGCCGCGCAGAGCTCGCTTCCAAACACTTGACATGCCAGTGACCTACCTGGACTAGCCCCCCAGATAACACCTGGCACTCGACCGCAGAACTCACAGCCCGTTGTGTGGTCCTCTTGGCACTTCTATCCCTGTCTCCTACTAGAGGGTCAACTCCACCAGGGCGGGGCCTTTTGGTGCAGAGCAGGCACCTAACAAAGCTGAGTATCTGAAGACATGAATGAAGGAGGACAGAAAGGAGGGGAAAGAGAAGGTCAGACAGCCGTTCCTCAACAAAGATTTTCCTCGTCATCACCACCCCCTCAAAACTCTGTGTTTAGGGCTTCCCTGGAGCTTTCTTTTGAGGTCCTTCACTGGCTGAGCACCTGGGAAGGTAGGACCCCAGCTGGCCTCCCCGTGTATCTTGCCTCCTTCTCCCCCGCCTGTTCTGGGGGTGCATTCTCAGGACTGACCCACCAGAAGGCACACACTAGCCTCCCACAAACATGCGGTACCAGCGTAGTGTGGAAAACAATTGCCAGTAATCAAATAAACAGTGCACATCTTAGGAAAGAATTATTTCTAAAAAAACGCTCCTCCAAGTTCTTGTGCAGAAGGAATCCGCTGGAAAGCAGATTTCTTTTCTGAACCTTAAAAGTCTCTGTGTTGAATTTATTAAAAAGCTATAGCTACAATGTTAAAGGATGCAGGGAACCTCTTGTCTCAGAGATTTCCCGTCGAGGTTGACCGTTCTCACTCCTTTGGTGATTTTTAAAATCTCTCAGCACTCCTTAACTGCCCCTTACCATCGCCATATATATTTTTTAATGATAAATGTCCTTTTTTTTTTTTCTAACTTTGCAAAACTTATTATCAGCTAGGCTATGAACTTTTCCTAGCACCTTCTGCCTAGGAAATTCAGGGTTCTTAGATTATTCTATGGCTGCCAAGGGTGGGATGGGGGGTGATGATTCATATTTTCAGCACTGAAGCTTAAGCTGGATCTTCATGAAGGGCCTGGTTCCAAATGCACACTCTGTTCCTGCAGGATTTTTCAGGCGGAAGCTCTCACTGCCTTCCCTTCTTGCTCAGTCCCTAAAGCGTGTCCAACTTTTTGCAGCCCCGTGGACTGCAGCAGGCCAGGCTTCCCTGTCCTTCACTATCTCCCAAAGTTTGCTCTCCGGCTTGAATGTCTGGATTCGGCCTTTCTAACTGAGCACTTCTGGATTCACCACCTTCTCCTGCTCCTGTGCCTTCTCATGGAACAGAACAGTCTTGAGGCTCAACAGAAGTGGCCCAGAGAATCTGTTCTGGAAACATAAGGTGCAAGACAGCAGGCACCTTGGTGTGCCTACCGTGTGCCAGGCCCTGAGTTGGGAGTCCAAAGACCTAGGGCAGTCACTGGAAGGGTAGATCCCAACTAGGAGACTGCCAGCCCTGCAAGAAGCCTGTCACCCCTCTGAGTCTGAAGCAGCCCCTCTGCCCAGAGTCGCTGAGGGCTCAGTCCTCCCACCCGACACACCTTCCCCCAAGGCTGTTCGAAGGCCCCCGCCCGGGTCTCAGCGCCCTGCGGGCCCTCGGGCCCTCTCCATTCACAGCGTCTGTCCAGTTGCAAAATTGGACCACTAGCAGCCCTCCCCTATTATAAACCGGAGACGGAAAGTTTATTCAGGGCCCTGGTTCGCTCATGATCAGACTGTGTATGTACTTGATGGACTTTTTAAGAGTATCAAATCTGAGGTTGATAGCTTTGTGGAGTTTGCTGTCGGCCACGCGGGCTTCCCAAGCGCCGGGAAGAACCTTGAGCCTGAGGCGAAATAACTTGACCTCCGAGGCACGCCCAGCTCTCACACTCAGTCCTTCCCCGGGGCCTGCGTCCGATCAGCCGGGAGAAAAGAATTCGGCGAAGCTCTGGAAAGCTCCGCTGACCCTACGGCTCTGCGCGCGTGTGCTCCTGTGACCACGCACTCAAAGCCGGCGGTGCGAGTAGGGTGTGAGCCGACTGGCAAGGGCTAAACCCAGGATCTGGGTCCTCACTTTGTACGTCCTGAACGACAAAGAGCGAAAGACTCCGCCCTGGGGGATTAGTGCCCCTGCGGACGCTCTTTCCTTGGGGTCACGACACCACCGGCGCAACATCACTTCTCCTCGAGGCCAGGGATACGGCCCGGGTCAGAAGGGCAGATTTGGGTTTTTTTTTGTTTTTTTTTAAATCGAAACGTGGCTGGGAGTGTGGCTGGGGAAAGGCCTGAGATCGCTTAAGTTGAGACCTGGAAGGAGAGCGCTTCACCGTCGGGCGAGGTCTTCCGCCGTCTTCCCACCTTATCGCTCACCTGCCCTGTGTCCGCGCGCGTCTCTACTCTTTCTCACCACCTGGCTCTGCGTCTATAGTTTCGTTTCCCACGGTCCGCAGGGGCCAAAGACACGTCGCTCAGCTTCTCCCGGAAAGCGGAGGGACAGCGTCCCGGGCCTCCTTAAGGAGGAGGGATTCCTGGAAGTCAGTCCCCCTGGTGACACCGCACACCGAGTCCAGGATTCGCTGGACTCGGCGGGAATACTAGCGACCTCTGAGTAGGGAGGAACGCCAACCCCATCAGCACTCTTTGCAAAACCACAGCAGAGACGTGAGAAAGCAGGACCAACCCTCAGACCTGCCGATCCTTCGAAAGCTGTGGGCACAATTCAGGGTCATAGCTAGGGTCACGCGAGTTCCCTTGCGATCTCTGACCCTAGGCAATCCATGTACCCTCAGATAGGCGCGGTCTTGCTAAGGGCGCGTAGCAAGGCGAGGACCAGTCCGGGATGCCCAAGTCCTGAGTTGGCACGGTGGGCGCCATCCGCCCCCCCCCTCGCGACCCGCCATCAGACCCCAGGTACCCCGAGCCGCAGCACCGGTGCTTGCTGCTATGCTTGTCCGTGCGTAAAAATCCCGACCGCCCAGCTCCGCCACGCCACCGAGGGAGGCCTCGGAGTACACAAGGGAAACCATTCAAAAATGTTAATAAGCTTATTAAAATAAGCGGCTTTACTGGTTCTTGTTTTACAGCGTGCCGCCCACCCTTGCTTTCTGGTGGACCAGGGCAGAGAAAACACTTGTGCCATTAATTTTTTTTTTCTTAACACTTTGCGTTTTCCATCCAAGGATACGGGACTCGCTGGAGCTCAGCACGGCCACAAAAGCAGAATAGCCTCAGACCTCCTCTCTCTCAAGCTTGGTGGGTGGGGAGAAGTCCTCGTAGCAGAAAAGGCTGGACTTTTCAAAACTGCTGACCACCCAGGCCGGGACAGCAGATAAAGGAGGCCCAAAGATAATGACTTTGGGGAGGCCCAGATTCTTCAAACCAACTCCTGCTTCCAAAGAGGATGGCAGTTATTTATAGTAAAATATAGAAAGGTTTTGTCCTTCCTTCTACTTCTAGGTGGGGGTGAGTGTAGACCCTAAAGGCTATCCAGAAGCCCAAAGGGGCATCTCACAACTTTCTTTTCTTTATTTAACTTTTGAAATAGAGATTCGGAGAAAAGAAATGAATTTTCTAAGATTCGAGGGAGTGGCAGAGCGGCTTCTCACCTGAGGCTTCTAGGTCGGAAGGAGAATCACTTTACGTATCTATTAGGCCATTGAGCACGTCCACCCTCGAGTTCGCAGGCTGGAGAGAGAAGCCCACACCTTACGCACCCGACACCTTCAGGATCCGGGTTTCCCTGGGTCCCGGCGCGGGTCCAAGTCCCGGGGAGCGCGGCTCAAACCCAAGGCCTGAAAATGTGGCTGCGGGAGGCAACCAGCCTGGGATCGAGAGGCCTCACCGAGAAGCCCCGAGGCCTGGAGCAGCCCCTAAGCTGGATCCCCACGCCTGAAACTAAAGCCGCAATTGCAGAAACAGCAGGGAGGGCTGCAAGCGCTCGCTGGAGACGTGAGGCCTGTACAGAGACCACGAGCTCTTGGCTCCGAGGGCGCACTAACTGCCGGGCTGCGGGCCTCGCCCGGGACTGCGGGCGGGGGCGCGGAACGAGAGCACCCCGGCGCCTGCAGGGGCACGCGTGGGGCAGATCGCGGGCCTCGCGCGGGGACGGCGGCGGTGCGTCACGCTCCCTCACTCAGACTTGGAGGGAACGTGGAGCCCAGAACCGAGCTTACCTCTCCAGAGGCTCCGGGCGACGCCCCTGTTCCCGCAGCTACCGAATGTTCCCTTTGAACTTGACATTCCAGCAGGAACAGAGAGGTGCTGTTCGCCAGTGCCGAGGTGCCGGGTCAGCTCCGGGCCGGTCCGAAGCCACGCTCCGGCCTTTCCCTGCCCGACTCCAGGCCAGAAAACTGCAACAAGAGCTGCCGCTTCGGGAGGGGTGCGGGGCCGCGGGATCAGCTGCCCAGTTCTTACGAATTGCCCTAAAATTGGGCTTTTTGATGCTTCCTTCCTCCCTAGGAGGCACGGCTTCAGATACATCTAACAGGTTTGAAATAAGTTCATCGTCCTCCTTAACCTGGACCCCACATCAGACCACCCAGATTGTAATTTTTAAAAAATAAATAAATACTCTAATAATTTGAACAACCCAATTTATGTTGAATAACTTATATGTGTGACTATGGGGGGGAACCCTAATTTATTACATGATGTAACCATTTACAATATAACACATTTTTTTGCAATCTTGTTTTGACGTTTCTTCATTTCAAAAACATATTTATCAGGAGACTCCAAAATTGGAGGAGGTCCACGGTCTCTACCCCTCTGTAGAGGGCCCCCTTCCCTGAGCACACCACAGAGCACTTGGAACCCTGCGGAGGGTGCAGGAGTTCAAGTAAGATTGTTGCAGATCAGCTAACTCAGCATTGCCCAGAAGTTCATAAAAATATAATAATGGCAACAATAATAGCAGGTCCACACCAGCTGCACCATGCTTAATGGATTTCAAAGCACATTCACCCTCTTGTGAACCAACCACACCCCAGGCCAAACCTGGGGGATGCTGGCTCTGACTGCTGAAGGACAATTCACTCTGCTGCCTTGAATCCTAAAATATGCTTCTGAGCTTTGAATGACGCTAACTTGGCCTCCTGACAGTCTGTGACTTTGGGCGGGTCACTTACCCTCTTTGAGCCTCAGTTTCCCCATCTGCAAAATGGGAAGGTGATGTCCACCCAGCTAAAAGGCGGCCTTGGGGAACTACTAGTGGAGGACAGGATGCAGGAAGCACTTATTCAATTATGATGCCCCAAGCAAAAGGAATAGAGTTAGAGGAATTGTTATTATCATTGCTGCTGCTGGTGGAATGACTGTTTGGCCGCCCCTCCCGGCGGCTATTCCTGCTCCCTTAGTGGCCCTGGGTGTGGCCTGACCTCTGCAGCCTTGCAACACCCGCGGGCGCCTCAATCTGCCCCGCCCGCCCTCAGCGCTTGCAAGCATTTGCTGTGTCCAGGGAGCTCGGTGCGGTTCTAATGAAGCCTGTGGCTGGGTGAGGCTGGTGGCCCACAAGCCTGAAGGCCTGCGGTGCCTGCTGAGGCCTGAGCCCCAGCTCAGGTCTGTCTCCCTCCCTTCCTCATCCTTTGAGCCCAAGTGCTGCTCTGCCACTGCCCTGGTTGCCAGGAATGTGATTCTCCCAGCTTTCCCCAAGGCAGGAGCCTTTCTATCAGGCGAGGTAAACTCCGTGGAAAGCCAGATTCCACCTTTCTTCTGATGATGAAAGGCGAGTGGAGGCCGTTGGAGTTTTCGCCCCATGGACGTCTGCAGGCCTGGGATGGGGTCCTGCTGGTATGGTGCTGGTGTGGGTCTACCATGCTCATCCAGTTTCCTGCTCCCCCAAACGCCGCTCCTCCACCCTCCCAGCCTCTTGGGGTTCAGGTGCGACTACCACGACTCTCAGAGACACTCACCTCTCCTGATCTTCTCCAGTGAAGTCAGATTCCCCATCCTTTGCTAGAGTGGAGAAGAGGGATTTGCTTTAAAGAGCCCTTTATTTTCTGAAAGGCAATCCTTCCCCAAACCCTCTCTGCTGTTTTGAGATACTCTTGGGGGTCTGGGAACCCCTCAAATCAGTCGTCTGAGTGAGATGCTGTTTGGGACTGCCATAGTCAACAGGAGTTCAGGTTAAACACACACGCATGCACACACTCACCCGTGACTTCTGGTAGCCTACCATCCTAAATTTGCAGCCCTGAGCCAGATTTGTAGTCACCCCTGGGACTGATTTCAGCACAGGTTACAGCGTGCTTTGCCTGCTTACCCAGCCACAGCTCCCATCTAAGTGTGTGGGTCGGACCCAGTGATGTTTTCCGGCCAGCTCTGAAGTTCACTGAAAGCTGAAAGGGACTGAGTAAGGTGAAGGCAAAGGCTCTCGACTCCAGTGACTAGTGCTCTTGACGACCAGGCCCTGGAGAGGCCCAGAGGGTCCATCGGGGCCCAGGGTCACAGGGAGGGGATGAGGGAAGATCTGCTTGGACAGGAAGTAGGGCAAGCAGAAGGCAAGGCTGACTTTCTCGCCTTTAAAGAAAGGGTTGGGGTGGGAGTCGAGAAGGAAAAGGAAATAAAGTAATTCCGAAAATCTCCAACAGAAAAGCCGCGTCTGCGGCCTGGGACTCAGGTAAAGACATCCATCTTGGGTCATGAAATGCGGTGGGAAATTGTCGGAAGGCGGGCTGGACCCGGAGGCCGCCTCCAGCTCCTGGAATCAGATCTTACGGCCTCACGCCAACACCAGCGGCGGGGCAGCTCAGAGTGAAACTACAACAATTCGGGTCAAACTGAATTCGTTTGAGTCAGGTTTCCCCAGTGACTCGAGCCAGCCCAGTAGAACCGGCCCAGGCCAGGAGCCCCCAGAGGGTCGAGGAAGGGAAGGGGGGCGACCCCACCTGCCTAAGAAACTCCCCAGTCCTCTGGACTCCAAATTTGCCAGGACGGAGAACAAACTACAGTCTCAGGACGCGGCCACAAACTACTGAGGTTTTCAGAAGGAGGGGGAAATACCTCCCCTCCTCCCCCCAAGATCTCTGGAGAGCAGAAAGGAGATTCTAGCATTATCGGAAACGTTCTAATTTTATGTAAGGAAAACGGAATTTCAAAAGGTATCAAAAAGAAACCGAATGACCACAGGAACCCTTTGGAAGGAAGCCGGACTTGGGGGCCAGGGCATGCACATGCTGGGGCCGCTTGCTTTTTCCTTGGCATCTCTCTGTTTACAGAAGCAGGAATCGTTCTTGTAAAACCTTCCCCAGGACTCGCTGGCCCAGCCGGATGAAGGGTGGCAGAAGCCGAGGCGTGTGGGTGCCTAGGTCGGAGGCTCAGAGGCTGGGAAAGACCAAAGGCAGGGGAGGAGGCGCGCTGGCCTACCCGCTCCGGGTGAAACTGAAAGTTAGCCGGGCCTGGGTTTCAGCGTTTTCCCAGCTGGGCCCTGGCCTGAAGGCCTCGGCGCCGGCAGTGTGGCATTAACTCTTCCTGGCTCGCCCCGGTGAGCGGTTGACACCGGTGAGTCCTTGGCATCTGGAGAGTTATTCTGGGGAACGCTGGCTGGGCGCAGTTCATCTCTAAAATGGAGTAATAAATAAGCATCACCTTGCTCATCCTCTGCTCTCACGGTGGGCTTCTGTGTACATCAAACAAAGACGTGTCCTTGAGGGAGTGAGTAGGAGCGCTTTGGAGCAAAGTGCAGCGTCATTTGCACCCGGCAGGGGTCAAAGTACAGGAGATACCTTTTTAGTTCTTCCTTCGTCCCTAATCGGTTCAGAATTCCAGCGAGAGTTTTTGCTAGCCTAGTCTGGAAACGAAATAATAATAGGATCACTTATGGCAAACTCTCAGAAAATCGAAAGCAGAGAGGATGCCGGCAGGTGGAGGAGTGAGCAGGTTAGGTTGGGTACGGATTGGGGGTGTGTGTGGAAATTGGCAGCGGGTTCTGCTCTGCAGAAGGGAATGGCCGCCCACTCCAGTATTCTTTCCTGGAGAATTCCTTGGACAGAGGAGCCTGGCGGGCTACAGTCCCTGGGGTCGCCAAGAGTCGGACAGGACTGAGCGGCTTTCGTTCAACTCTGTACGCTTTCTAGACTCAGACACACTAGTGCCCACGGGGGTGGGGGAAGGGGAATCTTAGGCATTTGCTCCCGATTCACTGGGATTCCCCTGTGACTCTTGCAAAGTCCCAGAAATAGCGATTCCCTGAGCGGCGCGGGTTTAAACCCTTCCTGGAGGTGAGGAGCCGGGTGGCTTCTGTGGTGGGGGGAGGATTCCTGGAGAAGACTGAATGGGAGACTGAGCCCATGTTACGGGTTCCCCCAAAGCCGGACAGAGAGAGGCTCAGAGAACACACGGCGTCCAGGAGGGCAGAAGGCAAGGCTGACTTCTTTTATAAATTAAAAGGGGAAAAAAATACAACGAATAGAGTTTCCAAATTTCACAAATCTTTTTAAAGTTAATACTCTAGTTGAGTGCACAGTGCCCTTAAGGAGGCGACAAGCGGCGAGGTTGACAGGGTCACCTGTCTTAGTGACAGGGATGGGAGAACCCGGTCCGGACGCAGGAGTCTCGCTGAGGGCGGAGGGTGGAGACAGGGCCCAGAGGCCGCACTGCGGAGGGCAGCGGAGGAGAGGATATTCACATTGAATACAAAAATAACCGTCATTTGAATACAAACAACTGCAAAGTGCTACACGTTTTAACCTCCTTAAAAAAGAGAGAGAGGGAGAAAGGAAAAGAACAGTTCTGCGAAGGACTCCTGGTTTGCTCTCTCTCCTGGTTCAGGGGCTTCCAGGAGCTGCCCGGGTTGGTCGCAGCCCCGGGACTCCGAGAGGGAAGACGCCGGGCCGGTGCCCTGCCCAGTGCCCAGAGGCTCCCTTCCATACATTCAGCGCCCAATCATCCGCCCCCTCCCGAGCTGAGACAGCGGGGAGGGATGGGGCAGAGGGCCCGCAAACCAAGCCCTTCACGGTTCAGTGAACCCCTAGCCTGGGGCTCCTTGGGGGCTGCCCGGGTTCTGCACCCCTTTGTAACAAATGCGATTTCCAAAAATAATAGATATGTAGATACACATAGATCGGTAGCATGGATACCATGAACTAGTGTGGCCTAGCGCACGAAGCTCCCGGCAGACAGGCCTGACATGCTGGGATTCAGGCTTCCGTGGTCTTCAGGAGCTCTCTCTGCTCTGGGAAACGCCATCCCCAGGCAGACACAACCCAAATCCAACAGTGCGGTGGTAATAAATAGTGTCCGAGGGCTTCCCAGCAGGTGAGGACGAGCGGACGCCGGCTCCCTAGGCCATAGGACGCCTCTGTTACAACTAGAAAAAAAGGCGCCCCCCCTGGGTAGACCTAGTCCCCACGGCCGGGGCGCACGTCCTGGAGAGAGGAGCCGGGCTGGATTTCATCCTCCACCTGCCGCCCCCTCGGCGGGGCGCCCCTGTACGCGGCACAACCCTGCAGGGGCATCGGCGCCCGTCCGGAGCTGGGGCGCTGGGATCCTTCGCGGCCTCACCGCAGGCCGGCTCACTGGGTGCCCGCGGCGGCCGCGCACGTGGAGAGCGCCCAGCCGGGGAGGCAGTAATAAGGGTAATAGTAGGAGGGCTGCAGGGGCAACAGCGAGGGTGGTCGCAGCACCTCTCCGGGCAGGTACTGTCTCTGGTCGTCGCGGACCAGCACCTTCACCGCCACCTTCTTGGCGGCGGGCGCCGAGGCCAGCAGGTCGGCAGCCATCTGCCGGCGCTTGGTCTTGTAGCGACGGTTCTGGAACCAGATCTTCACCTGCGTCTCGGTGAGCTTCAGCGACGCGGCCAGGTCTGCGCGCTCCGGCCCGGACAGGTAGCGCTGGTGGTTGAAGCGGCGCTCCAGCTCAAAGACCTGCGCGTGCGAGAAGGCGGCGCGCGAACGCTTCTTGCGCGGCTTAGGCGCCGCGTGCCCCTCCTCCTCCTCCGCGCCGCCCGCCGGCCTGCCGCCGCCGCCGCCGCACAGAGTGGGCACGCGTGCGCCTCCCGGGCCAACCCCGTCGTCCTCGGCCCTTGGGCTGCGGTCGCCTGCGGACCCGGTGGGAACAGAAACAAGAGAGTGTCAGCGCCGCCGAGGAGTGAGGTCCGGCCTCAACCACAGGCGGAGGGGTTGGGGGTTGGGTTGGGGGGTGGATATACACTTTGATCGCGCCGGAGTGGTGGGGTGGGCCTGGAAGCCGCGGCCCGGGAGGCGAGTCTTAAAAACGGCCCCAGTCTCTTCCTGCCTCTAGTCTTGATGTGAGCCGGCAAGGAACTCAGCCGCTGTATCAGCGCTGTGCGGCCAAGATCCAGCTCCCTGCCTTCTCTGCGCTCCTCCGGGCGCCTCTCAGCAAATGGGGACATCTGGCCCCAGCGTCCCCCAAAACCTTCTCTGCTCTCAGCCCTAGAACCCCGGGAATCTCTCCCTGGGTTCACCCGCCACCTCACGCGCGCGCACACGCACCGCAGCACAGCACACACGCGGGCTGCGGCAGCAGGCTACAGCCAAGGCCGTGGGTAGGCTTCTCCCTCGCCCTTCGAAAAGGGATAAAAGGAAGGCTGGCGGGTGAGGGGTGTCCCTGCTTCGAATCTTTAGACCCTAATCTGACGACTCCTCCAGGGCCCCTTCCTTGCTCCTCCGGCTGCACCCTAGCAGAGGTCCAGCCCTCTGGCCTGCAACGAACGGGTACTGTTCGATTGGAGCCAACATTTGAGGCCTACACCGTCCAACCGAAACGGCAGGCATGGGGGTCTTTCTGACCAAAGGGCGTGCCAGCTCGTGGCTGAGAAGGGTCCTCTCCCTTCTGGGTTTGGGAGGACCTAAATTGAGCCCGGCTGCCTTCCGCTAGCTGCGGGATTACCTCCAGCTCTTCGTCCTGAGCCCAGCGCAGCTCTCTCTTGCCTGGGGTCTGGGAAAGCTACATAAACTGTCTTCCCAAAGCTCCGGCTTGGTTGGCTTCTGGCCCACTTGAATGTTATCCCTTGCTACCTATCTTTGACCTGCCGGTCTGTGCTCTGGGACCTCGGGCTGGGAGCATCTCTGATCTCTGGGCCTTGGAGAAGGAAATGGCAACCCACGCCAGTATTCTTGCCTGGAGGATCCCATGGACAGAGGAGCCTGGCGGGCTACAGTCCATGGGGGTCACAAAGAGTCTGACAGGACTTAGAGACTAAACAATAACTGCTCTCTGGGCCAGGCCCAGGGTACTGGCTCCCCAGGGTCTCCAGACCCAGGGTACTGGCTCCCCAAATTCTCTGAGACGCTGCCTCTTCCCTTTCCTTGATTTTGGGGATTTGGAGACAGACTCAGCCAAAGGCACAGGCAATGGGCTCAAGGCGGGGGTGCGGTGGTTCCCTCCCGCCCCGTTCTAAAGCACACTGCCTGAGGTCGTCGTCTGAGACTTCACCCCATCCGCCCTCTCTAGGGCTCAGTGGCTGCGCCCGCGCGCAGAGCTAAGGGTCTTGGCCAACGCGGGGAGGGGGTGCCCTGCTCACAGCGCGCCCACTTCACTCTGCACGGTTGCCCTCCTTGCCCAGCCCCTCAGCCCGGCCCCCTTTCCCAGCGAAGCTTCGGCCGAACCTGAGACGCTGGCCGACATCTCACTGTCGCTCCGGCCTGTGGCTTCCTCCTCCAGGTCCTTGGCGGCGGGCAGCTCGCAGACCGGCTGGCCGAGGCCCAGGGTCGCCCCTCCACGGCAGGCCCCGCTGGCCCCCGGCGGATCCGCGCAGCGCCGGCCGCCCTCGTTCTCCTCGCTCAGCGCCGAGTCCGAGTCCCAGCCGCCTGGGCTCTCCGCGGTCCGCCCCGCAGCCGTTCTGGTCCCCGCAGGCGACGCCAGCAGAGAGTCCTCGGCGCCCCCCAGCCCGCCCGCGTCTGTCTCCCCAAAGAGCCGCCAGCAACAGACAGCGGGCGCCGAAGCCACTGCCACCGCTGCGCCCCCGGGTACCGAGCGCCCCTCGGTCGCCGGCAGCGCGCCGCGCTCCTCTTTCTTGTTGAGGATCGCCTGGATGGAGAAGGGCGTCAAGGTGTTGGCGCCGCGCACAGCCATCAGCGCCGCGGGCCGGAGCGGCCGGGCGGGCGGGCGGCTGGGGCGCGCGGGCAGCTCCGAGCTGGATGGAGCGCGCGGGGGCCGCTGCAGCGCGAGTGGGCCCGGCGCGCGCACGAGGCCCCTGCAGCCCACTACTGCGCTGCCCAGCAGCCTCCACCCCCCACGGGCCCCGGATCCGCGCGGACCCTCACCCCCACTTCCGAGGCCCACCCCACCCGGAGACTCCCCTCCCCCCAATCCAGCGCCAGAAGTTCTCCTTTCGCAGCTCGTCTGGATTAATCTCCCCTAGGGGCGGGCCGGGGTCTGGCCCTCGGAGGACTTGGGGTGGGGCGGGGAGGATCGGCGAGGCGCCCCTCCGAGGCCGCAGTCCCCTCTCCAGCGCCTCCGGGGCGCACGGCCCGAGTCACTTTTTCTTTGCGCCTCTGCTCTCTTCCTTCCCCGCCTGCAGGATTTCGCTCCTTGGATCGTCGTCTGCAAGCCCTGCCGGGCCGGCTCTTCCGGAGCCCACCCCGGCGGCGGCGGCGGCGGCCGCAGGACTCCGAGAGGCGCGGGGCACTGTGTTACCCCCTGTCCTGGGTTTATCTGTTTCTTCTCTCTTTCCTTCCCCAGCGTTCCACGGTCCACCCCCCCTCCCGCCCGGGTGTCATTCCTCACTGCTGAGTGACAGCCCAAGGCCACGCCCCTCCGGGGGGCGGTCCCGGGCCTTCCCGGCCGCCCATTGGTTGGCTCCTCCTGGACGACGTTGACTCGAACGGACAAAACTGGGCACGTTGCTCAGAGAAAGTCAGGGTCTGACTTAACCCCTTTTCTCCCAAGTCTGGTCCTCGAAGCATCATCCTCCAGCCTCAGGGACGCTCAGCCACCTAGATTACGGCTTCTTACCTATTCTGGCTCTTTTATGGAACGCGATATTTAGTTGAGTCCAATCTAGGAGGGAAACCCAAGTTAACCCAGTTCTTTAAACCGCGCGCTTAGTTTCTGTTCTCCAGGGACGTTTATAAATTCGAAGAATAAATTGCTGCTTCTTTTCCCCTTCCAGTTTCGCGGCGTCCTCGCGGCTCATTCTTTTCTCTGAAATAATGAATGAACCAAAATCCACTCTAGAAATAGTTTTCTTTCCTCACCAGATTGTATTTGATTCAATTTCTGGAGAGGCATGAAAAAGGAAAAGATAGGACAGATAGAGCTAAAGTGAGGCAAGAAATTGGAGGGCATCTTTGGGAGTTTTTGGAAATTCAGCGATCATTTCCCTGGGCGGTCAATACTGAATGTACTTGGAGTTTGTACAGTTTTACACGAGGAAGAAAATTGAAACTTTCTGTTTGTTCTTGAAATATTCTGCTACTTGTGAGTTGAAAAACATATTTTTTGTTTAAAAGAATATCTGGGAATTACCAAAGTAGAGATCCTGCACTGATGACATTAATGCTCTTTTTAAAAATGAGTAGTGAATTGTTTTATGTAGTAGAAGAAGCCAGGCTAAGAAACACAAATATTGTGGGTATCTCAAAACATTTGTTACTCTATATTATTAATTTTTAAATCAATACTTTACTCAAGGAACATACTTCATTGTTTTCTATAAATTTTTACCGGAGGTTTAAGTTAAAACCAAATACACAATTTGAACCATTAATTAAGCTTAAAGAGCTGTGGTTTTAATTCAGTGATTTTAATTTAATTTAAATTGCTGGGATTGGTATTTTTGGTGCCACTAAAACAAATAATATTCGCCCTTGTTAGCTTTCTATTTTTGTGGTTCTCGTTCTGCACCGCAGGATGAAATCCACACACTGGTAGTTTGCAGGGCCAGTGGAGGGCTTCGCAGCATCTATACTTTCCAGCATTTCAGCCACGTGATGCTCTCTCGCATCCCAAACACACTCCACTCTGCAGATCCTGTGGTGTTTGGGGAGGGAGGGGGGAAGAAAACCTTACCCTTGGAGATGTCATTGCCCTTTAATAGTTCAGTTTTCTGGGAAAGGTGTTTCAATTTGGTGTCGGTCGGCTGCAAGTGTAAGGAACAGGACGCTCTTCAGGCCCAGAGGGGAACAGAACAGAAGGCACACGACGTTTCAAAAGAAAACCATTCTTTCCTTCCTCCCGCTGACCTTCACTTATCCTTTAAGTAATGCCCCTCTCCCACCTCCTCAGACAATTTGTCTGGGGGCGAGTTGAGGAGGAGATGGACAAGAGTCGCCCGGGAGAGAAGCGGGCAGGTGTGAACTGTGTGTCGCAGACAGCCGTCCCTTTGTGGGGTTAGGACTTGATGGAGACAAAGACTCGAAGATGTTTCGGGGTTGAATGACCGAGTGTTAGAGCGAGTTTGGGAGCTATTCAAGGACTTACTTGACTATATAACCACCACTTAGTTCCCCACTCCCAATGTGTTTTTTTTTTTTTTTTTTTTTACAGAATCTCAAATCAAAGTAGAATACACCCCGTGCCACAGGCTTGGGTAGAGATTTTTCGAAGCTTACAAGGATGTAGTTCTCAGACTTTGAGCTGTCCGTTTGTGTGTGTGTGTGTGCCCGGGGTATAAGAGTCTTCAGGAAGTGCACAGCGAGGGATGGAGTCATCTCGGGCCACTGCGGCGGCCAGTTAACCTTTAGGTCCAAGGAATGGCTGCAGGCAGGGCCGGGAGTGTTGGCGGAGAGGAAGCTCACGGGTCTGGAACTACAAGTAGAAGCTGATGGTGGGGCTGGGTGGGAACGACGAGGCTTTGCGAGCCGGGGAGCGGAGGTGGACGAATGCAAAGAGATTTCCCAGGTACATGCCCTGCAGAATCAAGGCCGACGAGTGAGGGCTATGTGGCGAGGGCGCAGCAGGTCAGAGCTTGTCGCTGGGCTGGAGATTCGGGGACAAGGGCGCGTCCGCGCGGGCGAACGGGGCCCAGATCGCCGCCCAGAGAGGGCCATTTGCTGCGCCCTTCCTTGGCCGTGAGCTCCGGGAAGTCCACGGCTGCCCGACCGCGGCAGAGGTTCGATCAGTTCCGAGCTCCGGCCCGGGCCGACGCCGGGAATCTGCAGAGCCCGGGAGCCCCGGCTGTCGGCGGGTCTTCGGAGAGGCGCTCGGCTCTCTCTGCGCCCTCCCGGGCCCCTCGCCCAGCTCTGTCTTCCTCTTCTCTCTCTCCTTTCCATCCTCATCCTCCACCACCCTTCCTCTGCAGTTTGGTTCCTGCACGCCGCTTGCGTGCCGTACCCTCCAACCCCGAGCCGCCGAAGCGCCGTCGGAGGGTGAGGCTTCCGCGGGCCGGGGCGCCGCGCGCAGTGAGGGTGGGAGAGCCGAGGGGTCGGCGATGGGGGAGAAGCCCCAGTTCTCGGGCGGGCGCGCGCCGCGAGCTGCCGCGCACGCTCCCGCGCTCCCCCGGGCCCGCGTCCGTCTGGATGTGCCCGCGTCCGTCTGGATGTTCCCGCGGTGCCCCCGCGCGCCGCGCCCCTGCCGCCCGCCACCTGCGCCCCGGGCAGGATGCGGGGAGACGCGGGAGGCGCGGTGGCCAGCGCGGGAGGCTGCTTCGCAGTGGGAGGCCCCGCGGGTCTCAGACGCCAGTGGGCCGTGGCCGGATTCACCTGCTGTCTCTGGGCCAGGGTTTCCAGTCCTTTAACCCCAGGGTTTGTACCCGGTTTTCTTCGAGGCTGATGCTAAGTTGCACTGGCTGACGCGCGGGGAAAGGCTGCTGCTCAGGACTGCCTCGTTGGAGCCAGATCCAGGCAGCCTGCGCCCGGGAATTAACCCCTGTCCCTGTCCGCAGGCTCTGGAGGTCACTCCACGCGGCCGAAGCACCCTGGACATCAAGCGACAGGCCACTGTCCCGGCCATCAGATCCTTGCTCCTGGGTTCCTAAGTCATCCGCATTCGGGCCCCACAGGGATTTTTCACGCACGTGGTCTAGGTGTATCATCAGACCATTACTATGGGCTGAGGAAGTTTCATATTTAAACAGTTGCTGCTCACCAACGATGTGCCGGCATCGCACCTTATTGTTTAGTTGAATCTACATTTCCCTGAGGTTGGAAAACATTATCATCCTTATTTTACAGATGAGAAAACTGAGACTCATGGAGTGAGTTTAAATGACTTGGCATCACTAAGCAGTTAACTCAAGATTCAGATCTGACTTTGTAATGCCAACCCAGTTGGGTTTTCTATTCTAACAGCTCTCCCCTCCCCCATAAATCTTTACGTTCATTCTCACTAAAGGTTTCCCATCATCTTCCTTATTTATTTCTGTGCTATATTCATCAGGAAAGGAACTTCAAACTAAAGGAACTCAAAGGATTTAGGCAGTCAAACCTAACCTTTTTTTTTTTTTTTTCTGTTTGGTACTTTAGAAAATAAAGAATGCTAAGGCCTGTTGTGAAGTGAGATATTAGTCGCTGGATCATGTGCTCAGTCCTGTCCAACTCTTTGCAACCACATGGACTGTAGCCCGTCAGGCTCCTATGTCCATGGGATTTCCCAGGTAAGAATCCGGGAGTGGGTTGCCATTTCCTTCTCCAGGGGATCTTCCCGACCCAGGTATTGAACCCAGGTCTCTTTCATTGCAGGCAGATCTTTACCATCTGAGCCATCAGGGAAGCCTGTGGATCTGACCCTAAACCTTGTTATGAAGAAAGAAAGAAACACGCCATTATTATTCTAATCAACAAACTAAACCATGTGTTGAGGGAGACAGCCAGGTGATGAAAGTTCACTAAGTTCAGAAATATGGGGACCTGAGTTTTCCTGGAGGCTTTGAGATGATGCGATGCGGCCTCATGAAAGACATGTTTCCTTTGGAGCTAGTTTTCTTACCTGTAAAAAGCCAGAGTTAGAAATCACCTCTCAGTTTTACAACGAAAGGTACCAGCTCCCGACCCCGCCTGGGTACAGTGGAGGACGCGCGCCATCTAGCGGACACCGCTGATGCACGCGCCGGTACCCGTGTAGAGAAGCGCGGTTAAGTAGACCCAAGAGAATGCTGGTTTCCTTAACAAAAGTTTTAATGCTTACGCAGTCTCAAGTTATCAGGGATATAATAGTTGAGGTGTTGCATTTTATCATAAATGGATGTTGAATTTTGTCAAAGGCTTTCTCTGCATCTGAGGTGTTGCATTTTAAAAACTTACCCAGACACAGTCTGGCCCCCCGCTGAAGACTCACACCCCTCCTAGGCAAGGGGAAAAGATGAGGGGTGGGGCGGTTGCAGTAAGAACCAGAGACCTCTTGGTCTAACATCTGGATTCTTCTCTGCTGCCTCTCGTGCGACCGGACCCGAGCACCCGCTGGATGGCGATTTAAGATACATACAGTCTACGTGATATACCGGAGTCATAGGCAGGTTTTTCTCTTTTTCAGAAATTAACTTCTTCATGAGACTGATGGGGGGTATTTCACCCTAAACATCCCCAAGTTCAAGCATTGAAAACAAGCCAGTCTTGTCTCTCGGATAATTTTTTTCATTTGGGTTATCAGACAGTGGATGGCTGATGGTGTTCTTTGGGCCAGGGCTAACAAGGAGAAGCAGGTGACTGAATCAGCCCGATGATGCTCTGCGCTATTACTTGTACTGAGTTTGAGATACTTGTGAAATACCAAGAAAGCCTTCTGAATTTATCTTATTTCTGTCTGTAAATCACTATTCTGGGGGCCTTCGTGGTATTGTGCTGGGTTCCCCCGACAAAATTTTCCAACCAATTTCCCTCCCTGAAGTTTCTTTCTATCATTCATTTAAGGTTAAACGAGTGTTTCCTGAGTGCCTCCTGTGTCTCAGCACTGTTCTAGGTGCTGGGGCTCACCACCCTGTAAGGCGCTACTCTTAATAGGCTAACTTTCCAGTGGAGAAATACCGTCAAGAAAACAATGCCTGCGTGAAGCAGTGGAGGAAACAGCAGGCGTGAAATTAGTGATGTGACAGACGGTGATTTTGACTATTACCTTTTTCTTCTTCTTTTTCTTTCTTTTTTAAACTTACGCTTTTACATACGTAGAGTCGTTAGTTTCAGGTATATAATGTAGTGATTTGGTATTTGTATGTACTCCATTTAAAGTGATTATGAAATATTCATTCCATTTTCTGTGCTGTACATTACATTCTTGTGTCATTTCTTCTACACCGAAGAGTTTGTACCTCTTAATCCCCTTCCCCATCTTGCCTCTTCCCCACCCCTCCCCCAACTGGTAACCACTACTTTGTTCTCTGTCTATTTCTGTTCTGTTATGCTCATTTGTTTATTTTCTGGATTCCACATATAAATGAAAACATAGTGTTTGTCTTCCTCTATTGGATTTACTTCAATAAGCATAATACTCTCCAGGTTCATCTGTGTTGTTGCAAATGGCAAAATTTCATTCTTTCTTATGACTGAGTAATATTTGTGTGTTTATGTGTATCACGTCTTCCTTATCCCTTCATCTATTGATGGGCACAGGTTGCTTACTCAGCTACTGTACAAATGCTGCTGTGAACACGTATCTTTTCAAATTAGTCTTTTCTTATGTCCTTCATTTGTATAGCCAGGAGTGGAATTACTGGATCATATGGTAACTATTGTTATTGACTTGGCCAACAATTCATTCAGGTTTTTCTGTAAGATCTTCTGGAAAAGATAGGTAGTTGAGGGTGTTTCCTGGTGGCCAAGTAGTTAAGATTCTGGACTTTCACTTGCCATGGCCCAGGTTCAGTTCCTGGTTGGGAATCTGAGATCCAGCGAGCCAAAATAAAAACTCAGTGTATTTTTAGTTATTTAAGGGACCTCAACGTAACTAATTATTTGTGCTTAGTTGCTCAGTTGTGTCCAACTCTTTGTGTCCCCTGTGGTTTGTAGCAGGTGGAGATCAGTATCTTGTTAAAATAGCACCGTCAGAATGGCTAGTACCAAAAAGACAGCAAATGACAAATATTGGCAGGCATGTGAAGAAAAGGAAACCCGCATACACTATTGGTGGGAATGTAAATTGGTGCAGCCACTGTGGAAAACAGTATGGAGGTTTCTCAAAAAACGAAACGTAGAGTTGCCATATGATCCAGCAGTCCCACTTTGGGACATACACTCAGGCAAAACTATAATTTGAAAAGATACATGCACCCCAATGTTCATTGCAACACTATTTATAATAGCCAAGATGTGAAAGCAATTTAAATGTCCATTGACAGATGAATGGATAAAGAAGATGTAATATATATATGTATATATAGACTATTCCTCAGCCATCAAAAAGAATGAAATAATGCCATTTGCAACAGCATGGTTGCTAGAGATGATCGTACTAGCTGAAGTAAGTCAGAAAAAGATAAATATTGTATGATATCACTTATATGTGGAATCTAAAATATAGCACAAGTGAACAAACCTATAAAACAAAACAGTCTTACAGACATAGTTGCCAAGGGGAAGGTAGGTGGGTGAGGGAAGGATTGGGAGTTTGGGATTAGCAGATGCAAACTATTACATATGAGATGGATCAACAACAAGGTCCTACTATATAGCACTATCTGTGTGTGTGTGTGAACAAAATTAGTGGATTTGTTTTTTTAATTTTATATGGCCAAGAATCTGCCTGCAATACAGGAGACCCAGGTTTGATCCCTGGGTTGGGAAGATCCTCTGGAGAAGGTAATGGCAACCCACTCCAGTATTCTTGTCTGGGGAATCCCACGGACAGAGGAGCCTGGAGGGCTACAGTCCCTGGGGCCACAGGGTCGGACATGACTGAGCGACTCACACACACACACAGATAGTTGATTAACAGCGCTGTGTTAGTTTCAGGTGTACAGCAGTGATTCAGTTATCCATATACATATATCGAATCTTTTTCAAATTCTTTTCCCATTTAGATTGTTACATAAAACTGAGCAGAGAAAGAGTGGAAAGCCATTATTCTAGAATGATATGTCTGTGTCCCCAACTTGAGTACTTGTCTTTACTTAAACTGACTCATCTGGGCAAGCTGCCACTCAGTGATGATTAAAAAAAAGAGATGTCATTCAAAAGAGTGACTTTTTAGAGTAGCATTTCTTAAATTACAACCCTTTGCAACCTCTGCATGTACAACCCTTTTGCCCTCTGCATGTATCCATCTATAATCTCTATTTCTTTAGTGTGTGTGTGTGTGTGTGTGTGTGTGTGTGTGTGTGTGTTTGCATGTCAAGTTGCTTCAGTCATGTCCAACTCTTTGCAAACCTGTGGACTGCAGCCCGCCAGGCTCCTCTGTCCATGGGGTTCTCCAGGCAAGAACACTGGAGTGGGTTGCCGTGCCCTCCTCCAGGGGATCTTCCCAATCCAAGAACTGAACCCAAGTCTCTTATTTCTTCTGCATCATTGGGAGGTGGATTCTTTATCACTAGCGCCACTTGGGAAGGCTGGATTTATTTAGTATCTTTAATTAAATAACTAGTTTAAAAAATGACTACTTTTTTTTTAGATCAAGTACAGTTGATTTACAATGTTGTATTAATTTCTGCTGTACAGAAAAGTGACTCAGTTATATGTATATATGCACTTTTGTATTATTTTCATTATGGTTGATCGCAGGATAGTGCGTATAGCTCTCGGCACCGTATAGTGGGATCTTGTTTACCCATTCTGTGTGTGCTAGTTTGCATCTGCTAACCCCAAACTTCCACTCCATCCTTCCGCTACCTCCCCTGCCCCTTGGCAACCACAGGTCTGTTCTGTGAGTCTGATTTTGTACATAGGTTCATTTGCGTCCAAATGACGACTTTTTAAACTTTAAAAACAACTCATTAAAAAAAAAATAGTTTGTATAAGTAACAAACAAGTAGGTTTATATATAAATATATACACACATGGTGCATTGATAATCTCCTACCAAATAGAATCTTTTGAAAGTATACGTATGTAATGCCAATAAAATGATGTTGGTAAACTGGCTCGATATAATAGGATGCTGAAGGCTCTGGGCCTGGGCTTGGCAATCTGATATAAGGACAGATGGAAGAGAGCTAGAGAGACATTACAGCCTGCCAGCACCAGCCTGAGAGTTTCTCTCTGACATAGTTAGGAAGACGCAAGGGGAACTGACCCAACAGGAACGTGCAGGGAGTTTCCCCAAAAGGTGTATGCTAAGATGCTCATAGCCTCATTTTCCGGTTTCCAAAAACCCAGCAACTCTCCCGTGTTCATCAGGAGGAAGATAAGGCAGGTGTGGTACCTTCACAGCATAGGATGCGGCTCAGTCGTGAGGACCAGCCACTCCGAGGCTGAAGGCGGCTGTCGGGATGAACCTCATGAACACTCACCCAGGCATTCCCAGTGCCTGGGATGGGCCTGGGGTGGTGGGCTCTTTGTTGTTCAGTTGCTAAACAGTGTCTGACTCTTTGCAATGCCATGGACTGCAGCATGCCAGACTCCTCTGTCCTTCACTGTCTCCTGGAGTTTGTTTAAATTCATGTCCATTGCGTCTGTGATGCTCTCTCACCATCTTATCCGTGGCCACCCTCTTCTCCTTTTGACTTCAATCTTTGCCAGCATCAAGGTCTTTTCCAAGGAGTCGGCTCTTCACATCTGGTGGCCGAAATAGTGGAGCTTCAGCTTCAGCATCAGTTGTTCCAGTGAATATTCAGGGTTGATTTCCTTTGGGATGGACTGGTTTGATCTCCTTGCAGTCCAAGGGACTCTCAAGAGTCTTCTTCAGCACCACAATTTGAAAGCATTTCTTTGGCACTCAGCCTTCATTATGGTCCAACTCTTAGCAGATATTTATTGAATGAGGGGTCTCCTTTTATCCTCACCCAACCTGAGATCAGAGGGACAGGTATGAGAATTCCCATTTACAGATGAAGGCTCTGAGATGCAGAGAGGCCGAGTGATTTTCTCAAGGAAGTGGCCCCTGTGTTGGGATCCCTGCTAAGGCAGCCTGCTTGGAAGCCTCCCTTCCATAGCTGGTCCCTTAGCCTTTTAACACAAATACCATATTTCAGTTTCTTTTGTTGTTGTTAAATCATCATCTGAGGCCTAACTTGGAGATGTTTATTTCCAACGCGGGATGTTTTGGACTGGGTCTTGAAGGGGAAAGGCCCAGAAGACTGTGCTTTCAGAGACAGGGGGTTAGGCTAGGAGGAGAGATTTATGTCGCGGCATTACAGCAAGTTCTGTCGTTCCATCTGAGGGAGTGTGGCTGGAGACAGGAAGAGATGAACAGGATCCAGGGGCAGCCCTTGCGCCTCATGCAATGTCAAGTGCACAGACTGAGCTGCCCTGGCGACTGTCAGAGGAAGAAGCAGTCCCGCACACGTGCAGGTGAGCCAGGGCTGAGGACACCTGGGGACATTCAGAAAAGGGCTCTGAGTCCACCTTCAAAAGCCCTCTCTCCAGACTCCATCCACATTCAGCTTGGGAGGAAGTAGGAGTCCCTGGGGGGAGGGGGGACAGATTTACTGGACTTGAATTTCACTTAAAGGTTAGATTTTCTTTTTAAATTTAAATGAATGTATTTACAAAACTCACAGGAAGAGACTCACAGACTTAAGAAAACAAATTGATGTTACCAAAGGGGAAAGGTGGGGAGGGGAGAAAGGATAAATTAGGAGGTTGGATTAACATGTACACACTACTATTCTATATGTGTGTAATTTATACAATATATTTTATATATATATATATATATATAATTTACATGTGGAATCTTCTTTTCCTGACCAGGGATCAAATCTGTACCACCTAGAGTGGAAGAGTAGAGTCCCAACCATCGGACTATCAGGGAAGTCCCTGTACACTACTACACATAAAAGAGGTCATCAAGGACCTACTTGTAGCACAGGAAACTCTACTTAATATTCTGTAATAACATATAGGGGAAAAGAATCTGAAAAAGAACAGATACATGCATGCTGCTGCTGCTGCTGTTTAGTTACTAAGTCACGTCCGACTCTTTGTGACCCCATGGACTGTAGCCCTTCAGCTTCCTCTGTCCATGGGACTTTTGTAGGCAAGAATACTGGAGTGGGTGGCCATTCCTTTCTCCAGGGGATCTTCCTGACCCAGGGATGTGAATATGTCTAACTAATCACTTGAAACTAATACAACGTTATAAATCAACTATACTCCAATGTAAAATAAAAATTAAAGAAACCGAAATGACCACTTTTATATCCTTTTAAATTCCAAGAATGTTTACTAGGGAAAGAATCTCTTTGAAGGACTAGAGGACCCCAAAATAACAGGGATGAAATGAATAACAGTATTTGAGTGGAAGCAGGGACACATGAGCCCCAAATAGGGGAAGCCAAATTCATGATGAATGCTTAACTTTGGATGAAACAAAAATGTTATTTGACTCTTTAAAGTAAGACTTGTTGAAGACTGACAAATTGGTTTCAGCAAAGAAACACAACTTTGAGCCTTGATGATAACACTTATTTTGAAAAGATGACATTTGAAAAAAAAAAAAGCATGGGACAGATTCTGCCAGTGGCCACAGAGGGCACATTTATTAAAAGCTAATGGACACGCTGATCCTTCAAGAGATAAAAACTGAGTGAATGAGAGCACAGAGGTTTCTGCAGAGAATCTGAAAAGTTAATATAGAGTTTCCACTTTAGAAAGTAGGGAATATGAGGTATTTGTCAAAGGTCCCCTGCAGCAAAGCACCCAGATGTTAGATCAATTACGAACTTGAATTGCATCCTTAAATTGCTGTGCTGAACTTGCTAGTGAATAAAGAAAATCCACAAGCCACTTGTTCTTATACTGAAGCATGTGTAGAAGGGTGCTGGTTATTAAGCTATTGCCTCTTAATTCCAAATCGACCTTAAATACAGTGATTGGACTGGGACTCTCAAAAACACCACTTCTCATTAGCCAGCCGGCTCTCTGGGTTCTTTCTGCCAATTGAGGGTACTAAGCACAGACTAGGAGGCTGAAGTTGGAGAAGGGACTTGCTCCCGCTTTTCTGGTCACTCCTGTTAGCCTCCCCTCGGCAGTGGTTCTGCTCTCCAGCAGTAGCAGTTGACAGTCACAGCGACTTCAGTTTCTCATTTTGTCTGCGGCTCTAGGAAGAGCCGCGATGTCCCGTCTCGGAGGGCCCGGCCTCACGCTGACCACACTGATATGTACTACTCTTTTGCTTTTGAGTTCTCTAACAGGTATTGAAATCAGCTGCCAGTATTAATATTAATAAATAAGTGATACGGTTTCCAATAGCCGGACCCTGACTTAAACAGGTCTGAAATTATCTCTTGTAACATTGTAGGAAGAATATGGTTTGCATCAGGCCTTCAATCGAGCACTGAGGGGGTGCTTCCGAGAAAGACAGGTGATCTGAGGTTAAAAATTCTTGAAATTTGCTAGTGACTGGACTCCAGGCAAACAGTGAATGGTGGTTGCTAGTGGGAGAGCTGGTACTTAGGAAATGCTTTCTGCAGGATGTACCTGGTCTCTCCAGGGCTGCTTATAGCCAAAGCACAGCACATACACACACACACACACACACACAAAACCCTCTGAAATCCACTGACTTATGGGGCTTGGCTCCTGGGAAAACATCACACAAGCTGATGATCTAGGTAGAGACGCTCCATGACCCACATGGCTTTTTTAAGTGCTCTAGGTACAGGTATATTTTTAGAGGTTCCGTGTGTTGATCTGTGCACATCAGTGTCCCGATGAGAAAGGGAAGTGCACTGGGCTGTCAATCCCTATGCTTCACTGGTGCTGAACAACTACTTATGTCCTTGAAATTGCTAGTAAAGATTGGTGCTGGCTAAGATCTCCGATGGGTCTGATTTGACAGTTGGTCCTTTGTGTTAGTAGAGACGCCATTTCTCAGAATATCCTGGGGCTTCATTAAAACACAGCAGCAAACAAGCAAGAGGAAGATGTGGGTACGGATCAAGGAGGCTCCCAAAGATGAGCGTGCAGAGGGGCATCCCCAGGACAGTGGAGAGAGGAGACCCAGGGCGAGGCAGAGCCCGCCCAGGACAGAGGGGCGACTCAGACAACTGATAGGCTGAGAGCTGTTTTCAGCCAGATTCTTCCAGCCTCGGGGCATCTTGGACAATCTAGCAGTGACTGGAGAGTCTGGCCTGAATTCTTTTGTAGACTTGGCTTGCCTGCTGGGCCATGGGCTGATACAGCTCTTGCTGTCTTCTCCATAATCTAAACGTGGGAGGCAAAAACATCAAAACTTTTAGGAGGGTAGCTAATTGCTCTTGAATCTTAAGATATAACAAGATCTAATTACAAAATTAAATTTATATTCAATTACATTAAAATTAACCAAAAAGTATCGTAAAGAAAGTGGCAAGATAAACCCTTGTTGTGTGTGTGTGTGTGTGTGTGTGTGTGTGTGTATTTGGCAGAGTGGTATTTGCAACAGGTTTACATGAAGGTTTATTGTGCAATACATAAAGACATGGGCTGCCCTGGTGACTCAGTGGTAAAGAATCCTCCTGCCAAGGCAGGAGACCCGGGTTCAACCCCTGGGTCAGGAGGATCCCCTGGAGAAGAAAATGGCAACCCACTCCACTATTCTTGCCTGGGAAATCCCACGGACAGAAGAGCCTGGTGGGCTATAGTCCATGGGGTTGCAAACAGTCAGACACAACTTAGCGACTAAACAATAGCAACAACAATATAAAGATATATTCAATATAACTTTTTATAAAATAGTACATAAATATATACCTTTATTTTAAATATATAAAGGACTCCTACAAGGCAATAAGAAAAACACAAAGAACCAATTGGGAAAATGACATGAACAGGCCTATCACAAAAGAGGAAATAAGGATAGAAAAGAAACACATGAAAAGATGTTCATCCAATGCAATTGGTGGTAAGCCATGCAAATAAGGACCCCAATGAGATATTTTACGTTCACTCCATAGGCAAAAATCAGGAAGTCCTAGCTCACCAAACATCAAGGGAAGGAAGCACGCTGCTGGTAGGAGTACAACATAGTGAAAGCATTTGGGAAACTGGCGTTCTCTTGTGACGCTGAGAATATGCTTACTCTAGACACTGAAGCAGGAAGCTGGGAGTGTCTCAGTGCGGAAAATGCGGACATACATGAATCCTTTGGCCTTTGAAGTGGCTGAGCGGCCTCTGGCTCACAGGCTGATGGTCGCCTCAGGCAGCCCCCAGCCTGCTCTTTCTGCTTTCCTTGATGGGACTGTAAATGTCATTTTCTATGTGTACAATGATAAGTTTGGGAGGTTCTGCCCACAAAATGTCATAGAATATTCACAGAAATATGGCTCCACCCCAAAGCAACCCAAAGGCCAGTAACAGGCAAATGAACAACTTAGTATATTGTGATAGAGTCTTTCAATGGAATACTATACAACCCTGAAGATGTACTAACTGGAGCTATGTACATTACTATGGATGAATTTCAAAGCACAGCATAGAAGAAAAAAGCAACTTTCAAATGACCCTTAAAATAGGATTCTATTTACATAGTTTAAAAATGTATTCAAAACTTAAAATACTGCTTACAGATGTGTGTGTGTGTGTGTGTGTGTGTATATATGTATACATATATATATATAATAACATGATAAACTTGTATTTAAAATGGTGGTAACCTTGGAGGGATGCAGGAAACTGCCAAGGTGTTAGTTAATAAGTGTTGGCCTATGTTTTCAACGTGTTGGGGGCTGTAGCTGCTGTGTTAAACTACAGATTACAACCTGCTGAACGAGGAGGTGTAAATGACCTCCATGGGGATAGCCACAGCTCCCCTGCATTGGAGCTCCCCCCCTGGGGAAGTGAAACCCCTGCGCCCTCTTGATCGAGCATGTCCTGTGGGGCCGGCCGGACGGCAGCGCGGTGCTCCGGTCATGAGCTGCGCGTCTGGCCACTCTCGGGGCTGTGGCTCACACTTGTGGCCCCAGTGCTGGGCTAGGAGCACCACAGATGTGCATCTTTCTGCACAGCAGGCCCAGTGGGAAGACACCGGCTACACAACAATCTCCTCCCCTGAGAAAAATGCCTCTGCCACGGTATGGTCAAAAAGGCCTTGCTCTTGATCTCACTGCATACCAGTAGCTCAGCCACAATTTTAGGAAAACGTGAAGATGCTCTTGCACGTGGAATGAACAGCGCATACGAAGCAAATGAAAAGCAAACCATTGAGGGGAACTCCCTGGTGATCCAGTAGTTGATTTTGTGCTTCAATTGCAGGGGGCATGGAACTAAGAACCCACATGACATGGGATGCATGAAGAAAAAAAAAAACTACACAAAACCTAACTGGGCTGGAATCAGCTCCCACCCCATCTTGGATCAGGTAGGTTTTATCAGTGTGATGTCTGGGAAACCTCCACTGTCTCGTGGTCTGGCCGCCAGTGAGCTGCTGTGGAGGCAGGAAGACCTGTCTTCCCTCCTGTGGGGCTTGGCAGAAAAGAACCCAGACCTGGGGTTAGAAGACAGGAGGGCAGTCCCAGCTTGGCTGTCACTGTGAGATCTCCAGGTGGCCATTTCTAATGGGCGGCCTTGGCACGCAGGAGCTGGTAGGGGCTAGTCTCGAAGGGGTCCACGTGATGGCGGTCTAGCAGGCTCACCCCGAGGAAGGCGGCCTGAAGCAGGGTGGGGAGGGCCAGCTTCTGCTGCAGGGGAACTGGCTGCGTCACTTTCACGCTGGGACACGCTGCCCCCTCGGGACGCCTCGCCGGATGGGCCCAGCCTCATGTCAGATCCTCAGATGGACCGCTGTCCAGGTTCTTTAGGGAGCAGGGAGGCATGGTGGGCGTCACTCAGCCGAGACCAGGGACACCTGAGTTTGGAGAGGTGTGCTGTGCTTCTCAGGGGGCTCTCAGGGGACGCCCCTGGCATCCTGAGCTGAGGAGTCAGGGGCTGGCCTGTCTTGTAGGACGCTCGGCACTGTGGATCTCCTCCCTCTACAGACGTGGACCAGTGCTGCCGAACGTCATGAGGCCGAGAACCACTTGCATGTATTTCTATTGCCCATCGCTCCCACGACATGGGTTTCAGAACCGCTGCAGCTGAAGTGGCCCAGCTGAGTTCTCCAGCGGACAAGTCCTTATGAAGCACCTTTGTTAAGAGAGCTGCACCCTCTTACACCCCAGCTACGCCATCTGGTAAGGCTGTGCCCAGGGTGGGCAGTACTAAACTGAGTAACCCGTGGAGAACACCTTCTTGGACAGGCAATTCTGGTGAACCAACCTAGAACCACCGAGCACAATGATGGTTTACCTAGGAGTGTGGAGTCCTGCAACCTGGTCTGGCTTCTTACCCTTAACTACCTTTAAGATAGATCACTTCAGAATTTTCAGCTTTGGTTAAATTCAAACTTACCATGTTCCTTGTCTCTGAAGCTCCTTCCAGATATAAGATTCAATTCTACTGAGAGAGGCCATTGCCAACTCAAGTCTGAATGTGAAAATGGAACAGTATATCTAAGACCAAGTATTTAAAGAGATGAAACAGCTTTCACAGGGAGATATTTTAAAATAGGAGGAAAAAAATTCTTAACACTCAAGTTTTGGGAAACATTTTATAATTTATATATAAAATCTCAGTAAGAAACAATGTAAAATGACAGAAATATCCACCTTACATTAAGAGTCCAAAAAAAAAAATTCACACACACTGAATGTAAATTTTAATTATAAAACAAGAATATGAACAAAACATTTTAAAATAACCTCAATTATTTGGCAACTCATCACATCATTGCTAGAGACAAATTTGATCTTAAGAAAAGTTTAATTTTATGAAAAACTTAAGTTGGACAGTTTGCTCATATGGGAGTTAAAACATGTTTAAAAAAGAATCTGGCAATAAAGCCAGGTTCTATATTGAAATAACTGTGTATAAAACAACATATAATCCTGAAGCTCCACAGACAGGAGTGACCTAATCTTCAATGCATTTCTCTTTGCTGAAAAAGACACTGTGGGAAGAATGCGGGGCAGCACAGAGAGACACGGGTACTGACAGAGGGGCTTCTGCTGCAAGTGACGGACCCAGAACCCCCGATGCCGGAGGGGCCGGTAGTAAAGTCACAGACGTGAGCGTCACCTACAGACGAGTTACATTCTTAAAAAACAAAGTCACGACCGTGAAAGGAAAAGCAATGGAGAGCCTTCTTGAGCTAACCTACTTCACTCGGATACATGCGGGAAGCGTCTGTATTTCCTGCCGGATGAGATTCAGATACTTATGGGGGAGGCAGAGTCCTAAAACATCTCTACTGATGACTGCATAGCATTTAAAACCCCCCTTTTTATTAAAAAAAATAATAATAATAAAATAAAATAAACAGATATATAGTAAAGTTCACAGATAAGTTTTCTCTGTAAAATAAATAAAGTGTTCATTGATTAGCATCATACATAGAGTAAAATACAACCTATTTTTACATGTTTATATACTGTACACAGATTACCAGTGGGCAGCCTGGTGTCTGATGGCCTGGAAGGGTTTGCGTGAGTAACGTGTCACATTGGGAAATCCCAATTTCGAATGTTAAAATATACAACTACTTTGTTTTGAGTTCAGATACAAAGTAAACTTATTTTCTTTTATCCGAAATTAATGTACATAATACCTCTATGAACAATAGTTTATAAAGCTGTTTAGAACGTAACAAGAAAAAGCTTGCACCTAGGTACTTGGCGCACATGCACGGCCTTCCCCGGGTTAAACGCTGCAGCCCGAGGTGCGTCCCTCTTCTCGGCCCTGTGCCCCCTGTGGACCGGGCGGGGTGGCCGCGGTCCCATTACCGCTTTGCCTTCTTCAGCGGGGTCTCCTCCACCCTCTGCTGGCCTCTGGTACGCGCCCCAGGGGGGCTGGCTTCTCTCTTGCGCTTGGCAGAAGGGGAGAGCTGTGCCTTTGATCTGCAGGAAACAGAGGTCAAGGCTGTGGTTAAGATTCGACTAAAAGGACCTGCTTCAAATAATCTGGGAGTTCTTCAAACACTAGAAGGTTTTTGAACTTGAGAGCCAAGAAGAGGAAAGCTGGATAAGGGCTGCACGGGAAAAGGGGACCCTGGAAGAGCCTGTGCTGACTGGCTGCCCGACGACAGCCTCGCTCCTAACAGGCCATGAGCGGCAGACAGGAAGCCCCGCGCTGCTTCGGGGTGGGTGCCGACCCTGGTCAAGTCCTTTCTTCTCAGGCACCTAGCTGTGGCATCTATAAAGACCCTAACCGCCGGCCGTGCAGTGAAACAGCTGGTGTGAACACAGCAGGACGGCACGATCGGGGCACACGCACCCCGCGCTCACAGGATGCTCCCAGGGGAGAGCTGGCCATCTTAGAGAAGGTGTGGGAACTCGAGAAGCGCTCTCCATCCAGTCTCCCGGCCAGCAGCCCAGCCCAGCCCTGCTCTCCATCCTGCCCGCAGAATGACTTGTCGGAAATGTCAAGTTAATCGCGTCCACATCACTATCTTGTTTATCTCCGGCCTTAGGCTCTCTGAAGCCTTCAGCAAGAATAATCCGGAGCACAGCAGAGGCCCTTACCACCTGCCCGTGACACCTTCCTGGACTGCAGCCCTGACAAAGCAGCCGCGTTTCCAAACACGCAGTATCCTTTCACACTGTCTACTCTGGCACCTAATTTTTTGGCTTCCCCGAGACTCAGCGGTAAAGAATCCGCCTGCAGTGCAGGAGACACAACAGACACAGGTTCGATCCCGAGGTCGGGAAGATCCCCTGGAGAAGGGCATGGCAACCCACTCTGGTATTCCTGCCTGGAGAACCCCCAGGGACAGAGGAGCCTGGCGGGCTACAGTCCATAGGGTTGCAAAGAGTTGGACACGACTGAAGCAACTGAGCTTGCACACAATTTTTAAAAATACCCCACACCTCCAATCTGGCAAACTTCATTCTGGGGCCTCAGTTCAAAAACGACTCCTTCTGGGAAACTTTTCTCATCACAGAGCAACCTGCCCTTCAGAAAACCCGCAGAGAGCATGTTGTCTCCCCACCATGGCACTTTCAGTTGTTCAGTTTGCACTTCTGGTTGTTCAGTTGCCCACTGGGGTTTTTCAAAATGTTACAGCCATTATTTTAAAACAATGTATTAATAGAACACAATAGAAAATACCATTGATATCATATCTATACAGCTTAGGCATGAAAATTTTGTTTCAGTGACAGAGGCGCTATTGCAAAAGACATCCTTCCTGTGAGCTGCCTGCTGTCAAGAGAGTTTGAAAACCAGCTACATGCATGTCCCCCCAGTTAGGACAGGATGTTTCTCCAGGGCAGCTGCAGAGGTTATTCATTTTCTTCTCTCCGGGGCCTAATACAAAGCCCGATCTGTGTACATGAGCAATAAATGTTATACCAAAGAATGAAGATGCTTGGATAACTAAAATGACAGGAGCTGGAGAAATGGGGCTTCACTGACATGAAGACACGTCTGCTCGCTGTTCCTTTGACAGCAGAGGTAAATAGGCTCAAATTGCGTCAGAGGAAGCTGAGTCAGATACTGTTGTATACAGTGCAGTTTTAGCATAGCATTACCCACACGTGCTGAGAATGGCTAACAAGCAGTCGCTTGTCAACATCCCGTTGTCCGGGGAGAGCCAGCAGCCAGAGTGACCAGCTGTCCACCCAGGAGTGGGTGGGTGGTAGCACAGTGCTGACACCACGCAGCGGAGAACAGAAGCTTGGCACAGGTGCTTCTGCCCAGGGGTGTGAGCTTGGCCAGGCAGGCCCTTTCTTCCCGCCCAGAAGGCGGCCTGTGCCCAGCAGCCCTGGCAGCACCTGGGAGCTCGTCAGTAATGCAGACTCTCAGGTCTTGCCCCAGTACTACAGAAGCAGAGCCTGCGTCTCAGCAAGAGTCTCTGTGACCGGCCTGCACATTTGAGTTTGACAAATAACGAACCAGACCTTTGTGAGATTGTTCTCCTTTAATGTACAATAAGGATAAACACTACGGTTTACTTACTGACGATCAATGGGAGAGAATCCACGTGCAAGGTGCCTGGCACTCCAGTTTGCTTCCCTTTCTGTCACGGGGGAATAATAGTGTGTGTACGTGCGCACACTCGCGCGTATGCTGTGAAGACCTAATGTTATTCCAGACACCTAAACAGCCTTTGTATACCGCAAAGTCTTATTTACATGTACAGAAGGCGTCAAGTCCCTGACCTCAAGGAAGAGGCTTACAGACCAGGGAGGAAGACAAAATGAACGCCCCCAAAGCCATGGCCCATGGCAATGCCCCCCACACAGACTGGGCCAGAAGGGCAGAGTACGGGGATGAGGACGGGCGGAAGCAGGCAGGGGGTGTGTGTGCAGGACGGGAGGACCTGGTGATGGGGGCTGGTGGCGAGGAGGCTCCTTAAGGAAGAACTGGCACAACCTGCAGGATGTGGGGAGGTGACTCGGGCGGCATGAAGGTGCCCGCTGGCCCACAGCTGTGGCTCAGGCAGGAGCCCTCCTGCTACCCCATTGCCTCTCCAGCGCTCTGGGCAAAATAGAGCTGACTGGCCCGTAACCCACTCGACCACGCCGCACTGCTTTAACCCAGCACCCTGCACCATGCCCACTTGGGGGGAAACAAGGCGTGTCTTTGGTCCTGGGAAGCAGGAGCTGATGGTGAGAAGCGCAGGGTAAAGCCGGTGCAGGAGCTCTGTGAGGCAGGGGGTACTGGTGAGGCCACTGAGACGCCCTCTGGGAGTCCTTCCTGCTCTGTCTGGAGTAGGTTTCTACTTGGGAAGCCAAGGACGCCCAAAGACAGCTGTGTGCCCAGACAAGAGTCTTAAACAAACTTAGGGAGGAAGTCTCAGTGCACCACACAGTCTCTGGGTTAAAAATGACTTGAAGTATCAGTAGGAACTCTCCTTCCTAACGGGCCAAAATTTACTAACTTCTTCAACTGATAGGTAATTTTTCTTTTGCTAATTTTTGGTGATATCTAGTAGAAACTATCCTTGGGCTCCCAAGTTTGGACGCTACGTGTGTAGACAGCTCTCCATGCTGCTTTCTGAAGCAGATGGCAGAAACCCTGGGCGATGGCAACATGGAGTGCCCCAGCCCCCGAGACCAGAAAGCACGAGGCTCCTCGCGGACAGGGCAGAGGGTGGGGATGAAAAGCAGGAAAACGCCTGGTTCTCTGGGTCTCGGCTGATGGGCAGAGCTTCACATCACCCAGGCTAACTCTGCTTCCTTGACTCTGGCTTTGCTTTCACTGTGTAGGCTAGTTTACCATGACTTAGAGAAAGATGAACCTGTGATAAACACAAGACGTCCTGGCTGATGAAGTAAGATCCCAAAGTGCTCCCCAGAGTAGAAGGCGGGCCATGATGGGCGAAAGCGCAGTGTGGAGGCCCTGGGACCGGGTCTAGAGTGTGGCCCGCAAGGCAGCAGGCGAGAGAAGGCCTGCCTCACGGGACAAGGGGCGCGTTGAGCCGGTGCGCAGCCCAGGCGGAGGAAGCCCAGCAAGCTGGACGCAGGCTGGGCTCGGTCTCTAGGAAACAAGGAGGACGGTCCTCTTGTGGATCCGTCAGCGCACACCTGGCGTCAACACTAGATAATCTGCCGAGAGCAAATAGGATGACGAGGGGGCCCAGTGCAAGAGGAAAAGACCTGGAAGCTGCCGTCCGGTGTTCAGGTGAAAGTTGTACAGGAGGCTCTGAGCGCAGAAGCTCTGGGGAGGCCAGCATCCACTGCACGTCAAAGAAAATCTTTCCCACTAGAGGTAACACACAGAATCGGAAAGACCCTTCCCGAGGGGCTGGGGCACCGTGAACGAGACCCTGACGGGCCAGCAGTAAGTACGGACCCACAGAGACCCACGCGACCCTGAGGACCTGGGAGATGATATAGGCGCCACAGCTCTAGAAGCAAACCAGCAATGCCGAGGAATCTAAAGGGAAAAGAACCCACAAGTAGACCACAGGCTCCTGCGGTGCACTGAGGAGAGGCATCAGTAACCCGGGGGTTACAGAGCCCTACGCCAAATACCATTTACTCTGGAAGAACGGATCTGGAAAGGCACACACCTCAGCTACTGCAGGCCTCACGTGAAGGTGCCTCGCGGCCCGTGGCGCGTCCTGCGTCGGGCCCCCCCACTGGGTGACCTCCCCGGGACGCACAGAGGGCGCAGCGGGGCTGGGCGGCTGTGTCTAGCTGCGCCCCCACCCTCTAGGTGCACGGTGAGGAGTACTTCTCAGTCTGCAGGTATCTTGATTTTGTGGTTTCTAGTAATCCGAGCTGCCCCGCCTGGAAAACCTTACCTTTAGCCCTGTGAGCTCCTAACGCCTTTTGGCTCTAAAAATCTGACCAGGGCACTAAACCAGGGCACAGAAAGCTAATGATGTCCAAGTTCAGAGAAATTAGAAATAGCCTGATTTCAAGTCTTTATATAAACACACCAGTGTCAGTGTATGGCAAAAACCACTACAATATTGTAGTTAGCCTCCAATTAAATAAATTTTTAAAAAGGCAGGCAAATAAAAAAATAAATAAACACATCAGTACTATACTACAGTGGCAGATGTTAATAAGTGATACTCTTGAAATCAATATTCCTCAACTTTCCAATCTTGGATAATGAAATTATAGAATATGGTACTAAGATTAACAGCTTGTGAATCACATTAAAAATGGAAAATATTCATGCTTCAGAAGTTATAAAACTGTAAAGTGGCAAAACATTTCTCAAAACGTGCTGTGGGGAAGGTACACTGATCGATGCTACCAGGTATGACGACACAGGGATGGGGGCCACAAATCAGCTGACAAAGTCGGACAGGTCTCCCTCCTCAGGACCGCGACAGGTTACCACGGCGGACACTGTGGCTCAGAGGAGGGGGACTCACGGACACTCCCCAGGCGCCTGTGAGCCCGGCCCTCTTTTCTCCAGAGGCTTCTGGCTACATGAGGGCTTGGGAGCACGCCCTGTGGGAAACGCAGGACGTCACCAGCTGTGTGAGTGGAGAGTGGGGGCATTCGGGCGGTCTCCTGACAGACCTGTGGCGCGGCTGGGAGGCGTCCCTGACGACGGGGACGGGTCCGAGCCTTCTCCCTCACTGCAGCTAAGCACGCTGCGCACTCGCATCATGCTGTACGCGTCAGGTTTCTACCGACCGTGCTCAGCACGGTCTCTGAGATCTAATGGTGCTTGATAAATATTCATACAGGAACCGAAGAGGTTCCACCAAACAAGCATCGAAGCCTGGCAATGATTCTAAAGAGCTCCTGGAAAATTGTTGAAGAGGGAGAACGGGTTTTCCGGGGGGAACTGAGATGTCAGAGGGCTGAGAGCACGTGCTCTCTCTGCTGGGGATAAAACACAAGGAGAGGGCTCACTCTGTGCCACGAGTGAGGCGAAGGGGAGAGCACCCATGGAGCCCTCACTGTGATCTGACGGAGAGCCGGGGGAAGGTTCTGGAAGTTCCCCTTGGCCCCGTTACCTCTGAGCTTCCGATCTGGTGCTGGACCTTGTGGTGGCTCCGGACGGCTCCTCGTCGTCGTCGTCGTCCTCCTCCTCCTCCTCAGACTCCTGGTCTTTCTTGTCCTCAGTCGCTTCAGAAACTGATTTCTGACGTTTGCGTTCTGGCTCTGAGGATTCTGTTCAGACAGAAGGGTAACATCTGGACTGTACAATTCCCAAAGACACTTCCAGAGGACAGAGTCGCAGAGTTTAGAACAAAGGATATTAGGGACTTGGAGGCAGAAGAAGTGGTTTTCCACTTCCTTTTTGTTTCAGCACTTGCAATTCACAACTGTTTAACTTAATCTCAAACACATTTGGGATAGTTTACTTAGGCGGTTCACAGCCAGCATTTGCGAAAAACTCACATGTACTCAGAAAGGCATCTGGAATGTGCCATTTCTGACACAGGATTACAGCCATTTCACACATATTTATGTAGCATTAATACTAGCTGGACCCCACTGGATTTTTCCTCATCCAAAGAAAAAGTCTTAAAAAGGTGACTCTGACATAGTAAACCCCTGCCAGGAACATACCAGCATCATCTGACAGAGTAACCGATCGCTTGGGCTTTCTTCCTCTCCGACGCACACTTGCCACAGATTTTTCTTCACTATCATCCTAGAAGAAATAAAGTTAAAGCGGAAAGGGTGGTGACTTGAGCATTTACTAAGTTTTATTTCTTAAGGACATGTCTTCATTAGAAAATTAGAACTTACATTGCTTCCACTTCGTTCTTGAAGGTTAGGTGTTTCTTTATTGGCTTCATCTTAAGAAAAGAAAGATGTCTACATTAATATTTTACTAGTGTCAAATTAAATTTCAACAGTTTGGCTTGTTGTCTGTGAACGTACCAGTGCTAATTAAGGTACTGCCACACAGTTCATCATTGCTTTTTGTATCAGCCAAACAAAGACTGAGATGGGACACCTAAGCAGAGAACATGTCAGAATGAAAGGCAGGACACCAAAGTTTGCATCTCAGACCTGGTGTGAATAAGCTATGTGATCTGGGCCAATTACTTAAATTCCTTGAGCCTTGGTTTTTTTATCAGTGAGAACAAGTTGGGTTAGAATGCCTTCATGGTCTCTTTCTTTCAGCTCAAATATCTGAACCTGGAAAGGGAGGAAGAAGGGGGTATCTAGGGAGCCCCCGAGACACAGCAGGAACTGCTGTTCAGGATTACAGACTTCATTCAAACTGTAACATAGCTCTCTAAATAGTTTTTCCAGAGTCATGTACAGATGTAAGTTGGACCATTAAGAAGGCTGAGTGCCAAAGAATTGCTGCTTTTGAACTGTGGTGTTGGAGAAGACTCTCGAGAGTCCCTTGAGAGTCCTACAAGGAGATCCAACCAGTTAATCTGAAAGGAAATCAACCCTAAATATTCCTTGGAAGGACTTGGTGCTGAGGCTGAAACTCCAATACTTTGGTCACCTGATGCGAAGAGCCAACTCTATGAAAAAGACCCTGATGCTGGCAAAGACTGAGGGCAGGAGGAGAAAGGGGACCACAGAGGATGAGATGGTTGGATGGCATCACTAGCTCAGTGGACATGAGTTTGAGCCAACCCTGGGAGGTAAGCCTGGAGTGCTGCAGTACATGGGGCTGCAGAGTCAGACATGACCTTGGGACTGAACAACAGACAGTGCAAGCACCATTTGACAGGGGGAAAACAAGGCTTGAGCAACGTGGTTAAGTGCTTTGTTCAGAGTTCCATAACCAGTACATGGGGTGGGAACTGGATTCTTAGGACTCTAGATACTTCTATGATGGCATCTAGAAAAGTATATTGGATAAGCCTATTTTAGGTTGTGTATACCTAGTTTTTACGTGTTTGTTTCCTGTAGACGTTACCATTTTCTGAGAATGTATCTTGGTAAGAAAAGTGGAATTTACTTCAATGCGCTGTTAGAAGCCAAAATTATGAACATGTGGATTAGACGACTCACCAACCCAGAGGTGAACTTTTCAGTAATGAAGACTGTGCAGCTGCCCTTCTGAAAGTTCACTATACTAACGTAGATGCCAGAGTTAAAAACAAGAAAAAGGCCCACAAAGAAGAATCCAGTCTTAAACTGGTCATCATTACCCAGGTTCAGAAAACTACTGCTGAACAACAGCATTAAAACATAATCATGTAGCTTAAAATAGAGTCTTTAAAGGGCATTTGGGTTATGGAGATTTCTTGTGTGGATTTAAAATATACAATTATAGACAAAAAGATGGTTAGAAACATTCTTTTTTTTTGTTAAAAAGAAAACCTTAACTTTCAAAGAGATAAGAAAAAGTATGATCATAAGATCCCACACATAGTTAAATGTGGAAAAATTCTCAAATTACACATTTGCTCTTATCTTGCTGATGAGAATATATATTTCTTGATGTCACCTTATTATTTATTTGATCCAAAACATCTGTCATATTCTTTTTTGTATTTTTTTTTTTTTGCCTAACCAACATTTAAAAACCTACCAATGGCTCTTTTTGCTTTTATGTAAAAAGAAAAATTTAAACCATGAAATTAAATATACATATGGTAAAAATTCTGGAAAATGCAGGCACTAGTGAAAACATGAAATCTTCCTATTATCTCACCAAGGTGGCTCAGCTGGTAAAGAATCCACCTGCAATGTGGGAGGCCTGGGTTCAATCCCTGGATTGGAAAGATCCCCTGGAGGAAGGCATGGCAACCCTCTCCAGTATTCTTGCCTGGAGAATCCCCTGGACAGAGGAGCCTGGTGGGCTACAGTCCATGGGGTCACAGTTAGATATGACTGAGCAACTAAGCACAGCACAGAGCTAGTCATCAACATTTGGAATATTTTTTTCTCTTTGGAATGAGGACAAAAACACCTCATTGAAACAATTTTATCTCTTGCATCCTAGCTCTGTAAGCAGTACCAGCTGCTTTCAAAATTCTTATGCTGAAAACAACAGGCTCTTGGGCTGAATTCTTTTCTTCCTGATAAGAGCTCAGTCCCCAGGTTCACTGTTTTTCCCTTAAACAAGTCCAGGAAAGTAGGGTCTGGACGTGGCCGTGCTGCCCCACTCCTCTCTGAGGCTTCCTGGACTGACAAAGACAAGAATGACTCAGATCATAGGAAAAGCCAGCAACTAGAATCTCTCACGGCTACAAGGGCAGCTGCTTTTACCAACGAAGCCACTCACTTCATTGAGAAACAAGGACATCTGAAACGCTCCCCAACCTGCGGTCTCCCCCGGCCGGCCCCCTCCCTTAGATCACACACAGAGCAATGCTTTTAGGTACACACCCGTTTGCGCGACTTTCAGCTTGCTGCCAGGTGGAGATGGTTCTACCTAAGTTTAGACAAGGGAAAAAAAGTGAAGTCACTGGTTTGTCATCATCACACAGGAAGTCAATCAACAACGTGAAGAAGGTTCAAGATCTCTGTTTATTATGTAGGCAGAATATCTGTAACCTACTTCCTGCAGTGGATTAAATACACCCAGCAAATACGGATGGCTACGAATCTGAACTCACGGGTCTTTCCACAAGGATTAGGGCTGCCACATGCCTCTTCCCCAGTCATGCTACTGCTGCTGTGAGCACTGGAGGTGACAGAGGCCTGCTGTTAACACCCCCCAACCTAGCAAACCATCTTCTGTGTGCTGGTACGCAAACTTTTATATGCGGCTCTTTGGTTTAGCTATCCTGTAAGAATTCCAGTGAGATAATAATTTCTTCATATCCAAGGAAATGGGAGTCTGGAGAGGGTCATGTGACTGGCCCCGCGTCACAAAATCTGGGGGCAAGTCATCAGTGGAGACATGTCTGTTCTCTTAATAATGCTATCACTGAAACTCAGGCGATGAAGTCTTGGTGCAATGATTTTGCTGGGTACACACTTCAGAGTCAAAGATAAAGAATGGTAAAAAAGATCAAGTATTACTACAGACTTTCCTGCACTGCAATTAGTGTCCATTCTAATAAAAAAGGAACTCCATTGAAAGCAGTAAGACAGACACTTTGGAGGGTTCCCTAAAGAAGCTGTTATCTAAAAATCATATAAAACAGCTATTTTCTATGTTTTAATCAAGGATGACAAGAAGTAAAGTCCCTAGATAATTTTTATACAGCCGATCTGACAGGTGAGGATAGAGTCAAACTAAATTACAATGAATATAATTATGTTTATATGACATTATTAGTAATTAAAATATTATCTGAATGGTTATTTGATGTTTTATTTTAAAAAGTTCCTTTAAAGCTTTTCAAATACTTAAAAAAAAAAAGCTAGCTGAAAATACGAATATTGCAGTATATTCATTCAGGTCAAGAGCAGCCAGCTGAAGAGTTCTCACCGTTCGCAATTACTTACAGTGACAAGGCCAGCGTCTGTTTTGCAGTCATCTTCTGAAAAACAGGAAATAAAAATCCCACTTAGAAAATCAGTTTGAAAATATCTCGTGTGTAAACTGAAAGCACACCAAATACCTACTTGTTTTTAATGATGTTTCTACAGGGTGTTTACGAGGTCTTCCTCTTTTCCTTTTAATAATTACTGGCTGATCTTCCTAAGAGGGAAAGGGAAAAAAAAAAAAGGAATAAAAGAGTTCTACCATCTATTACACAAATAGTTTGCTTTCTCAAAATGGAATTTAGAGTTCCCTCCCAAGAGGGTTCAAATCCCAGCTTTGTCTCTTAAAAAAACACGTGACCTTGGGCTTAGTGGTTCATTTTTCTGGGTGCAGTCACCTCACCTGAGAAACAACGGTAACTGCATTATGAATTCACGGAACCCTGAGGACTATGAGATGAAGAGGTAAGGGAAATGCTCAGTGTCAGCTTTTATTTCTGTAATAAATATGTACGTCCACTTTGTGGGGATTTATTCGTGGTCACTTGTGATCAAATGCCATCCATTACAAAAAATAAAGGAGGCCAGCAAAGACAAACAGAACTATTAAAAAGCTGTATCAAGACAGACAAACTTGGCGATGGTTATCTAGAGGATCTGGCTGGGGCACAGCTTGTTTCCCTTGATTTATGGGCCTCGGGTCACTGCGACTCTGTGTCCCACTGGGTTCTCTGAAAATCCCAAGGGGCCTGGAGCAGCAGAGCTGGAGGTCTGCCTCTCCAGCCGCCTCTCAGGAGTCTCTGACCTCACCCCGCCAGGCTGCGTCCCAGCTGGCGCTCCGCACAGCCTGCCGCTGCCCCCGTTTCGTCCCGCAGGACTCCTGGGCTCAGCAGCCCTGTTCTCTGCCCTGAGCTGGAGCCTGGCTTGGCTGTGCCAAGCTTCCTGGTCAGGAAGGGACATGCACACTGAGGTACAGATCTGTCTGGGCTGATTCCATGGGGCTGACAGAAGGAGGTCTGATACAAATGCTGGGAGAAAATGAAGACACAGAGAACAACATACATCAAAATGACACTGATAAAGTGCTCTGCGTGAAATGCTGTCTGCTGCACTAAAAAAAGAGCTCCTTCAAAAGCGTTTAAGAACAACTTTGGGTAAGAGCACACAGATGCACTGTTTTTAGTACTTGAAAAAGTCTGAACAAATAAATACGAAAAACATCTCTCACCTCCTGAGATTTTACGGTGTCATCGTCATTCTGCTCTGTCTTTTCACCGGCAGCTTCACTGCTGCTGGATTCATCTGCAGAGAGAGCAGAGCTCATTCACTGCCGGGCCAAACTCAGCCTCAGCACCAGGACGCCCACCGAGGTGACCTAAGCCATCCGCGTGCACACAGACTCCATTCTCAGGCGGACGCACTAAAGTTCGTAAGCCAGAGTCCGGTTAGCCAATAAGAGCACATCAGTGTAGACAGGACCTCGACTGAAAACGATCTCCAAGCCCTGTCATACTCAGCATGACACACTGCTATATGAAGGGAAGAAAGATCAACAAACCGCAGTCTCTGCCGGCAAAGCCTGGTGAGAGAGGTGCTGAAGGATCAGAGGTGCTCTGAAGGATCAGTCTCTCTCAAAACAGTTTACCTGCGATGTACTGCTCACCTTTTTCTTCCACGGCTCCTGAGGCGGTGCTGTCTGTCTTAGAGCTTGCGTTCGGTGACTCTTCCAAATCTCCAGAGTTCTCTTCCTATGGAGAAGTCGAGTAAGACAAGAAGCTCCCTGCTCCTACCCATTTCAGTATAATTACTTCAAAAATAATTTCCTAGGCTGTTTGTTGGACTTTTTTTTTTTTTTAAAGTAGCTACTTTGCTGCTTGGCAGACTATACAAAAGATTCAAATTCTGAAGGCAGAAAAACACAAGACAAGGTTAGAAAGCAACAAGGCCGTTATTTTTTCCCCTGCAAAATGGAAACTGCTCTTTTTGTTGACCCGAGACTTTTCAAGAGAAGCTCCAAAGAATTTCCAAGAGAGATTTTTTTCTTTGCTGGTGGAGGGGAGGGACTGGAGGAAAGGGAGAAAGGAGAAGGAGCCAAAGAGGCCTTCCGGTGTCCAGTCCGGGCTGATTTAGAGGAATGGCCTATCAGGGGTTGTGTTACCTGCCCTTGGTTACAAAGGAGTTTTGAGCATGAAACACCCAGTTGTTCACGCTACAGCATTAATATAATGTGCACACAGAGTCATACAGACTGAACTTAAAATCAGAGGGCTGTTTTATATATGGAATTTTTAAACAGAAATAATTAAGTCAGAGTATATTTAACTTTAACATTAAAAACCTTACATGAAGTTAAAAGGGAAGGGAAAGTCGCTCAGTCGTGTCCGACTCTGCGACCCCAAGGACTGCAGAGCCCACCAGGCTCCTCCATCCATGGGATTCTCCAGGCAGGAATACTGAAGTGGGTTGCCAGTCCCTTCTCCAAGTGATCTCCCCAACTCAGGGATCGAACCCCGGTCTCCCGCACTGCAGGCGGGTCCTTTACCGTCTAAGCCACCAAGGAAGCCCTACATGAAGTTAAAGAAAAACTTACACGCTACCCTTTAATCTGCCTCTCTCCAAATTAAGGAGTATTGTCTCGAGATTTTTGTCCTCAACAGGGCAGGGGAAGGGGTGGGCTTTTGAAAACCCGTTCCTTTCCTTGGCCATGACCAACTGAAATTCATGACAATGTATGACTTCCCCTCTTTAGTTGTTAAAATTCTTTTATTACTTTTTATTTAGTATATCAGTTACTGGTGGAAAAAGGGAGACTACAAACTGGCTTTAGTGGGATGGCAGTCAGCTGCATATATTTTTGGAAGCTGACTTAATACTTTTGGAACAAGCAGGAAAAAAATAGATTAGGGAAAAAGAGAGAATGAGTAGAGGCAAATTGGAATAGTCAATGAGAAGTATTGAGTCTCAGAAATGTAAGAATATCTACGAAGAGGAGAAACCTGGCCTAGAACAAAAGACAGGGTAAGAACAGAAATAAATATTTGTGAGTCACTTCCCAAGGCACAGAATGAAAATAAGGTCACAGAAAAAAGGGGCAATGGGTGAGGCCTCATCCTTGGACAATCTATATTTTAGGGGCTGGAGGTATGGTAAAGAGAAGGCTGTGTATTAAGATTTTTAAATCACATGTATCACTGTATTTCACTATACTGATACAAGTATATTTGTAATAAAGCTTATTATACTTGGGAACAAAGGACCTGGAAGTCTAAAGAAGTCAATGATACCACTGAACAAAAACCTAAGCAAAGATTATATCTAAACTGTGATACTAATACAATCTTGCAGTCTATGATTATAAAGTACAACATTTTTCTTTGAGACAGGCTAAAAACTATACACCTCTTACAATAAATACACAAAATACATATATACTGTGATGTAAACAGGCTACCCCTAAAACTTAAAACTTAATATGTGGGGAAAATACCTTTGTATCTTGTGGCTCAGTTCCAGAACACTGCCTCTGTGCTGTTTCTATTTTGGAATCCAGGACATCTGGGGTATCGTCTGTAAATCAGTTTAAACAGAATCACAAAAGAATCAAAGCTAAATGAAAAATGAAATGCATAGTTCTATTTTAAGACAGTTTGAGACTTCTTTCTTAGGCTTATGATACAGTGAAGCCAAAGTTATTCTACATGGATTTATAATGTCATGGGACGTGAGCACTGAGCACTGACAAGGCCAAAAACTGAAAAATCTACAAATGCTTAAATGACACCAACAAAACAGGAGGCTCTGTGGAGAGGGCTTAGGGCACAGAGTTTCCAGACATACTTTTCAACTCCCTGAACAACCTACCATCTTAAGTGGTATGGCTCAGTGATGAAGACCATGATTTTGGGAATCAGATTTACTTGGTGGAGATAAAGTCACAACTTCTCAAAATCTTAATTTCTTTGTTTATAAAATGGAAATAATATCTGACTCACATAGTTATTGAGAATGTATATAAAGTACCAGAGATAGTACCTAGCTTTGGTATGAACTCAATAATTATAAAACAATTACATGTTCCCAATCAAAAAAGTAAAGTATGTAACTACCCATTGTTTCTCACATATTATTTAATATCTATTTATTGAGTTTATATTTTGGGTCAGGTATTAAAGTATAAAAGTCTCTGCACTGTCCAAAATGGGAGCTACTAGCCACAATGGCTCCTGAAATTTAATTAAATTTGAATACAATTAAAAATTCAGCCTTTCATTCACACTGACTATATTCAAGTGCTCAGTAGTCATGCGCCTCGTAGCTACTAGTAGATAAAACAAATCTGGAACATTTCCACCTCTGAGCAAGCTCTATGGGCTGGCATTGCTACAGACCGAGAGAAAATCAACAGCATGACGTGCGGAAGGGCTGTAACTACATGCATGTCACTACAGCGCTTCACTAGCTCTGGGAGGAATCTGTTTATGACATAAAATAGGGAAGCTGGGGCACCTGGGGCCCAGGTGACAGAGGGAGCCTGAGTTTCTGTGATTTCCAGGGCCTGGGTCTTCGCCAGGAACAATCTAGCTTCTAGATCGAGTCCAGAAAAGACCCTGGAGGACTCAGGCTGGTCTGGAAACACACGAGACTTAAGAGTTGTAAACAATTACTACCCTCAAGAATTTTCTATGCTACTGGCCCACTATTTTGGATGTGGAAGTAATATGATTTTCAGAGGTGTTTAAAACAGGAACATGTATATGATAGATACCCAGTTCATCTTCTGAAGAGAGGTACTGCTTCTTCCTTTTTCTTTTAGGCATGTGTCTTTCTTCTTCTTCAACCTGGAATTCAGAGTGATTGTATTAAAGGCAGCAGAACCTGGATCCAATTCTGCTTAAAGCGGAGCACACTTAGTTTCCAGTCCTTGAGACAAATTTTTTAAAAATCTAGAATGATACTTCTGTCATCTAGATTCAGACTAGACTCATTTCGTAAGCTTGTCTTTTTTGTTGTTGTTGTTTTTAAAGACTTGAATATAATAAAACTCATAAAAAGTATCCAAATCTATTTCTGGTTTCATAATGTATTTCAAAAATTCTAACATATGTTTAAAATATCCCCATTTTACCACCTTTGAAGTCAATCTATGTTTTCCAATTGATGGCATGTCATAAATTAATTGGCAGCATTTTTCTGCTTTCTTGGAGGCCCATTAAAAGGCTAATAAAAGGCAGCATATGAGAAAACAACACTGACATGTCCAAATAATCCTACAACCTGCTACATTACCTAATTTTACAAAAGCATAAACAAGTAACAGACATAGAGAACTCTTAATGCCTATTAATACATTTAACTTCTCATCCATACAGAGAGCTAAAGCCCTCGCACACAGGAGAAAACACGATTTATACACCATGACGTATTTGAGCCGCCTATGAAAGCCCACCTCTTTAGGATCTGCGTCAACACTGTGACATCTTAGGGCTAGTGTGTTGTCTTTTCCACCACTGGATATCTCTGAGTAAGAAATACAAAAGAAAAAAGAAAAGACAAACTTCCTTAAGTATTTACTCCCATACTTACTTTAGGCATGTGTGTGGAATGGGAAGGGAAAAGAGGAAAGGATTTGACAAATGATTGTGGTGTGATGCTTACACAACTACGTTGGGTTCGATTTCCATTTCTAGAATGAGTGAGCAGGGTTCGAGGGGGGACAGGCTCACTGGCGTTTACTCGGCAGACCTCAAGGCCACCCCCCAGCTCCTGAGCAGCAGAGCATGAGCAAGTGTCCAAGGAACACAGCACGCCAGGCACACAGCTCTCTGGGACTCGTGGACAAGGCACACCTGCACACTAGACGTCCACTGACAGAAGAAGCAGTGCAAATAAAACATCACTGTACAGGGGGTTAAAACCTCTTTCCCCATTTTTGGAACAGGGAATGAACAAAATCAGTAGGGACCAATACAACTCTGTATTTTGTTCTGAGAAGAGAACTGTCCCTCTGGAGCTGGCAGTCTCTACAGGTTGCGTGGAGAAAGGCCTGACTCCCGGGCAACGGGCACACAAATGCGATGGCCCTGGTGCGCTACCACTGAGGCTGCTTGTCAGAAGGCAACACAGTTGACTACGCAGCACAGAACCTCTTCTATGAGACAAACCACAGGGGACTATACATTTTGTATTCACACTGGATAAACCCATTGTGAGGTTCCTGGCAAAACTCTAGCTGTTATTTAAGGCAAGGGACCATTTATAAGCTACATGACCTTGAACAAGCCACTGGCCCGCTCTCTATGTCTGTTTCCTCAGCTATAGATGTGATGCTGTGAAACTCACTTGACTGGATTACATGAGTTACATGATTAAAAATTTACCAAGGAATTATAATTAGCACAGGGCCTGCCACATAAAAGGCACTCGACAAATGACAATTACAATTAATACTAAAATTATACTATGAAATTATTAACTTACCTTCTTTGCTATAAAATTTCCCATGAATTTCAGTTGTTTCTGAGCCTGCATTTTCGACCTAAACACATGATAGAAAAGGCTATTTATGGATATTCTCACAAAAATCTTGAATATCTAGAAAACAATCTGGTCATCTGTGAGAAAGGAACTGGAAAACGTGTTCTTTTAAATTTCACCCAGAAGTTCAAGAGCAGAGGATACTTTATTTTTGAAGAAGTTTCAGTTTAATAAATTAGCATCCTATTGGGTTTATTCTCCTTGTCTTTAAAGCAGTTATGGTAAAAGAGTAAGAAATACAGAGAGAAAAAAGTTTGGAAATTCTCTTCCCATTCAATGATCCTTCATGATTTTCTTTTTTAAAAAATGTTGAGGGATTCTGTCAATCTGTTATAAGGTTTCCCTCAGGTAAACCATGTCAATCTCACTTTGTTAAAAAACTGAGGCAAAGTCTCTGAATATCCCTCATGCGTGCTCAGTCACTTCAGTCGTGTCTGACCCTTTGTGACCCCACAGACTGTGGCCACCATCCTCCTCTGTCCATGGAATTCTCCTGGCAAGGACGCTAGAGTGGGTTGCCATTCCCTTCTCCAGGGATCTTCCCCATCCAGGGATTGAACCCGAGTTTTTCATGTCTCCTGCACTGGAAGGTGAGTTCTTTACCATACCAGTGCCACCTGGGAAGCCCCCAGAATATCCTACAGCATTGTAAACCCCAGTTAAAGAATTTCCTATTTGGAAAGGACAGACATGCTCAGATAGGAAAAAGGCAGCTGCTGGGGGCTTTAGGGAAACAAGCAGGACGCGGCACACGGTGGGGGGGGGGGGGGGCAGCCCTGGAGATGCAGCCAGGGCTGAATCCTTTGAGCTCTTGGAGGGTAAACCCGAACAGAGCCAAGTGGGGCTTTTCTCTCCCTTTCACTCCAGACTGGGTGTGAGAGCCTAGATACAGCCTGGGGTGTCTCAACAAGGGGAGGTAAGTCCCCCAACACCACGGGTGTTTGGTGGGAAGCAGAGCTCTTGAGTCTCCTAGTGACACTGGAAAGAATGTGACCATCTATGATTCCCAAGCATTTTGCAAAATGTGCATTTCTCTATGCATTAAGAAAAACCAAAAAAAAAAAAAAAAATTCCTTCAAGGACAAAAGGCATTATGAGAGCCACAGCTAGGAAAAAAATACGTATTCATGGCAATTACAGTTTAGTACATTCACAAACACTTTCTAAATATATACAGTGAAATTCTTAAAGTCAGTTTGGTCTACAACACCAGGATAATTTAAAACACCACAGTCCAATTTGCAATCCTATTACAGTAATAAAAACTAGAAAGCTCCCAATTCTTCAAAGAATTTCATTAAGATTACCAGGGGAGCTTCCGAGTCTAAGGGATCTGGATCTTCTTCTATTTCCTTGGTTCTGTCTCATGATATTTCCTCCTTCTATTTCCTTGGTTCTGTCTCATGGTACTTCCTTCTTCTATTTCCTTGGTTCCGTCTCATGATACTTCCTTCTTCTATTTCCTTGGTTCTGTCTCATGGTACTTCCTTCTTCTATTTCCTTGGTTCTGTCTCATGATACTTCCTTCTTCTATTTCCTTGGTTCTGTCTCATGATACCTCCTCTATTTCCTTGGTTCTGTCTCATGATACTTCCTTCTTCTACTTCCTTGGTTCTGTCTCATGATATTTCCTTCTTCTATTTCCTTGGTTCTGTCTCATGATATTGGCCTAAAGAGCCACTAGATCACAGGGCTGCTGAATTCAGAGTGACTCCTTTTTTTCTGAGAAGAGCAACTAAATTTCCTGACATCAGTGGATAAAGTTGAACATGAAATCAAAGATGTGAGTAGGTTGAACTTCAATGGAGAGCACACTACAAATGGCCTCACCTCCTAAAGAAATGGATGGCCAGCCCCTCTCCTAAGTGTAATCACTTTCAAAACCCCAAACGATAATAATCCCAAGTGATAACAACAAAATCCAAACAATTATGGTGACTTACATTGGGTGATTCAATCACCAGCGAAGCCTCCCTCTGCAGTTCAACTGTTCAAAGACAAAAATGAGAAATAAAGAAACTGGAAATTGGTTCTGAGCTACAGAGAGACAAACTGAGAACCTTTTAGTTAAGTGAGACTATGTCACTAAGTGGCCCAGCTGCCTTTGTGAATTATAAATTTCAGACCAATTATTTTTTATCAATACCATCTATGTTCTGTCACATGACCAGAAATACAACAAAAATAACGTTCCCTGTGCTTTTAGAGTAATGGCAGCGATCCGTTAGGTCACTACAGAGATTTAACCATATCGGCCACCTGAGGCTTGGAAGGAAGGTGGGGAAGGCCTCTGATGTAACTGTTAAGTGACAGGGCAACACTGGTCCATTTAAAAATAATCCCAGCAAATGAAGAGCTAGATTCTATCCCCTCAAACTGCAAAGGTCTATGTATATTCTTTGGAAGCCTGAAGTACAAGGCCTACTGTTTCTACTCAACAATGACAGAACACACATTTTTCTTTTAAACAACTTCCTTTTACGTAAGTAGATCTCTTATTGAACGGCACCTAAACACAGTCTGAAATATAATTCTAAGAACAAAGAACTTCAGAATCCAAAAATGTTACCTTCTTGACAATTAACAAATGGGATGTTAATTATGTGTACTATAACACATACACAGGAATTTTAACTAATGCCATCTATCCAAGTTTTGGGGAGATTAGTCATCGTTAGGGTTTTAACATGTCAGCAAGAGTGGCTTACCAGGTCTTGGGGTGGTCTTCCAGGAACCCCTGGTATTTCTGCTTGTAAGGTTCCTGTGGTCACGTACTTTGAAGGCTGCCCTTTCAGATGGTCTGCCTTGGAAGGTCCCCACCCCGACAGCCCCAGATAGCCCTGGTTGAGGATTTATACACACCACTCCTCACATACTGCCTTTCTCTTTGCCTGGTCCAACGAACACACACCTACTCATCTTTCAATATTTGCCTCCAAGTTAAGGGGAATATCCAGTGCTTGAAATGAAAGTTTAAATGTTCTTTGACCTCTCAGTTCACTTTTCCAAAGACACTAGGGGAAGTCCAGGGTGACACACACACTGAAGCTCACCGCAGCGTCATTTCTAATGGTGAACCCACAAACTCTGGAGGGCACTAAAAGGCCTAACAACAGGTGGGACCATGTGTTACAGACCACTGTTAGAACAGATGAAGTCGATCTGTACACACAGACAATGGAGGATTCCCACAACATATGGGTGAGTTTAAAAAAAGATTAGAGAACATGTAATAACTCAGGCACCTAAACTGAATCAGAAGTCTCAGGATTTCGGCCACGGATGACAGCACAGGTATCTTCCTAGAGGCCAAGAGTGGGAAAGCGATTACTTCTGCTGGGGATTCAGAGGGAAGGTAAGAAGTTGAGCCTTTGAAAGATGTTCTCTGCTCCTGGATCACGTTTTGCCTGAACTTTTCAGTGTTCTGAATGCTATGGACTGGATGTCTGTGTCCCCCTCACACTGGATATACTGCCACCCACCCCATGTATGAAAAACGTCATCCCCAACGTGATGGTATTGCAGTGAGGGTCCCTGGGCGGTGGCGACATCTAGATACAGTCATGCATAATGTGGTCCCGAGACCGAAGTGTTTGGGAGCTGCTGTCCCAACCCTGTCTGAGGCTGACACTCTTCTCTTCACACCCTAGCGGACACTGAAGACCGCTGCAGGGAGAGACTGAGAAGAGGCCGCGCAAGTGGGGAGGAGCTTCAGTGAGCTCGGGCTCGGGAGAGAGAGGCTAAAAGGAGTGGGCGCACGGGTGCAGACTAGCCTTCTGGGAGGAGCTGTGATGGCACCTGGAAGGACCGGGGGCCATAGAGGCACTCCTGTGGGCGAGGGCAAAGGTCTGCTCCGAAGCAGCCACAATTATTGGGAGGCATCAGATTTAAACAACAACCTTACGTGACTTTGACTGAGGTTAATGCTTTATGAAGAAAAAGTATAAGTTAAAAATGAAATAGCAAAGGGTTTTCTCTAATCTATGTTAAAAAATGAGAGGTAAATCCATATAGCCTGTCAATGTTTTCTTACAAATTAGCTATACATTTTAAGTGGTAATAAAAGATAAATCCACACGTAAGGAAAAACTAATGTGAACAACAGCAAAAAGGAGTTTACCTGTTCCACTCAGCTTTCTCCCACTTGGACTTCCTGGTGGTGCTTGCATTTCATGATTCTTCTTTTCCTCTGATGGCACAAATACCTAAAAAATACAAGGCACCGTAACAAGGCAAATGAGGTTCTCTAAACAAGATGTTAAGTTTAATTCACCTCAAGTGAATTAAACAAAACACCCAGCATCCTGTCAACCTTTAGGAACAAAAAGGCAAAGCTAATCTCGTGTTTCAGCCGGCAGCGGCTCTGCTGCTGCACCAGCCTAAGATGCTGAGCACAGCACCCAAGTCCTCCCTGATCTGGCCCCACGGCTCTAAGAGGCTGGCGGTCGCAGCGCAGCTCATCCCTGGAGCTGCTGCAGTGCCCAGGACCGGCGGCTGGCTCTCCCCTTGCCGTGTCCTCGGGCGCACTTCCATTCCGTTCGTTCGCAGAAGTCCACGCCAGCCTCCTTCTGCAGCCCCTCCCCCTCCCCCTCCCCGCCCCGCGGAGCAGAGGCTCCTCGAGGCACCTCGATCTCAGCCCCATGTTTACCACTGTCTTGTCATGCGGACTCAGAGGCGCCAGGAGATCAGGCTGGGAGGGGGCGTGGAGACTGAACTGTGTAAAGCACACAGGCTGTGACGGAGAAACAAGAAAACCTCCTCCGGGATTAGACTGTATTCTGAGTGCAGGAGAAGTCACTGGCAACTTCGAGCAGAGCCGCAGTGACATGACCTAATTTTTGTTTCTCAGGGCTGGGTGAAGACTGGAGGAGGGTCTGGAGAGGAAGCAGAATGGGGACACTACCTCCCGGGGTAGAGGCTTAGACTAGGTGGTAGCTGCACAAACAGAAACAGGGGGATTCAAGTTACCTTTTGGGAATGAGAACCAGCAACAGACGGAACGTGGGGGGACCGAGGGGGACCCCTGGGTCCCTGGTCTGAGAGGGCGGAACCGACGACGGTGCCAGTAGCTGAGACTACTGAGGTTCTGAACTCCCCTCACACGACTGAAACAGCTTCAGTACTGGGAGGGCAGGGTCTGCATTCTGCTTGTGTACGTGTATCCAGATGTGGTGAGATGGTGCGTACACAACCGACAGTTCAGCATGACGAGCAGTCAGCCTTACCTCAGTTTTCAAGCTGGTTTTCAGTCCCAGTCCTCCCACATCATTCGATGGAGACACTTTGCTGCCTAAAGAAATGCAAACCATTCAATCAGTTTGAGAAATTGCAAAATATACCTTGAGTCAAAAGGTCACAGAATGCTGCCTAGTTGTTATCTAGCCACGCTATGCCCTCTTCCGTCCTGTTGTAGTTTGCTGTCAGGAGAAAACAATAAAGGGGACTATGTCCAAAAATTCTTAGATAAAAGGCAAGGGATCATTCACTCATTTTGGTGGGGATGGGATGTGTGTAAAACTGTTTCTTGCTATTACGATGGCTGCCCACAAAGAATGACACGCTATCATTTGTGAGGCCGTCTTATTTCCAAGTATTTTTCTATATATATGTATCAAGCTTGTCCCTAAAAGAAAACATTCAAGGCCACTACGGTATATTCCTAATAAAGACAGTGATTTGTGAACAGACTCATTTTACTTGCCTTGTGCTAACACAGCAAAGTTGAACATAAAAACTGTGAAACAGATAAAAGGGAACAGAACTTTCTCTGCTAGACTCAAACCTGTCCCTTTCTTTCCTTCTCCCCTCTGTCCTGTGACTTGTTCCTCTCACCTGCCCACAGGGAAGCCTCCCAAGGAAACCTTTCCTTTCTCCAGGAGGCTGTGGGCTTTTACTTGCTAAAAGTCCTTCTATTTCTGCTCCTTCAGAGGGAAGGAGAGGCAGGAGGAATAATAGACTGTATCAATAGCTGAATCATACAAACTTCCAGAGCATTCAACTTAACCCTAAGTTAAAGTCAACATGAAAATTTAAAGTCATTTATTTCAACCCTTGGAACATCTCTTAGTGTCTCCTAAGTCCTCATAAGGAACAGGACTAAATCTACTGGCCTCAGCCTCTGGAGTAGCACTGAGGTGATATTTCAGCTTAAAAGTGCAGCTTTCTCCCATTTACACAGTGGAGAGGAAGACAGCATCCCGGCTCGCTTCCTGTCCAGCCCACGTACCCCCTGAGTCCTGTTAAGCCTGTCCTAAGCACCTGTCACAGTGCCGTGTTACAGCCTAAACACAGTATGTGGCTGGATTCACAACCGTCTTCCCATCATCTCTGAATCCAGTGGTACCTGGTGTAACGTGTCTGAAGTAGGTGAGTGAGTGGGAATCAACGGCTGAGCTCCAAGCTTACATCTTTGCAAAGTACCAAGTTTCCAACAAGACCGGCACTCTCTGAAATCTAGCAGGAGGGAACATGATTCTTTTCTTCTTCAAATACTAAGACAGAAACTAGCCCGTTTACATGAACAAGAAACGCTGCTAAATAAAACATAATGTGCTTCCTCGATTAGAAGCAGCCAGCTAGACTGAACTGACACATACCTGGAATCTGAAAGAAGTCACATGAGGGCTGGAACGGGGTTGTTATGTGTCCCCTTCTCACACAACAGAAAGCTGAGGCTCAGATATAATTTTTTTTTTTCCTAAGAGGCATCCGAGTATTGTGCAAGTTATTTAAACTCTCTGAACTTTCATTTGTAAAATAAGGGTGATTAAAAAAAAATGCTGATTTCATACACTGCTGTAAGGTGCCTTCATTTTGACTGATAAGAAATCTGAAGGGCCCTGCAGACGACACTTGTTCAGCCTATGAGACAGCTGGCAGCCTCCTAACTGTCCATATTGCACATGAGAAGTGGGTCTAAGACTAACCATTTAAACACGATTTTAGAGAAGCCTGTCCCTCAAGTTGGATGACCGTGATTTTGCTACATTCGAGAACAAAAACCTCCCTGGTGGCTCAGACGGTAAAGCGTCTGCCTCCAATGCTGGGGACCAGGGTTCAATCCCTGGGTCAGGAAGATATCCTGGAGAAGGAAATGGCAACCCACTCCAGTACTCCTGCCTGGAAAACCCCATGGATGGAGGAGCCTGGTAGGCTACAGTCCATGGGGTCGCAAAGAGTCGGACACGACTGAGCGACTTCACTTTCACTTTCAGAACCAAAACCAACTTAAATATCCTCTACATACAATGGCACTCATCTCACACGCTAGTAAAGTAATGCTCAAAATTCTCCAAGCCAGGCTTCAGCAATATGTGAAAAGTGAACTTCCACATGTTCAAGCTGGTTTCAGAAAAGGCAGAGGAACCAGAGATCAAATTACCAACATCTGCTGGATTATCGAAAAAGCAAGAGAGTTCCAGAAAAACATCTATTTCTGCTTTATTGACTACGCCAAAGCCTTTGACTGTGTGGATCACAATAAACTGTGGAAAATTCTGAAAGAGATGGAAATACCAGACCATCTGACCTGTCTCTTGAGAAACCTGTATGCAGGTCAGGAAGCAACAGTTAGAACTGGACATGGAATGACAGACTGGTTCCAAATAGGAAAAGGAGTACATCAAGGCTGTAAATTGTCACCCTGCTTATTTAATTTATATGCAGAATACATCAGAGAAACGCTGGGCTGGAAGAAGCACAAGCTGGAATCAAGACTGAAGGGAGAAATATCAGTAACCTCAGACATGCAGATGACACCACCCTTATGGCAGAAAGTGAAGAGGAACTAAAAAACCTTTTGCTGAAAGTGAAAGAGGAGAGTGAAAAAGTTGGCTTAAAGCTCAACATTAAGAAAACTAAGATCATGGCATCTAGTCCCATCACTTCATGGGAAATAGGGGGAGAAACAGTGGAAAAAGTGTCAGACTTTATTTTTCTGGGCTCCAGAATCACTGCAGATGGTGATTGCAGCCATGAAATCAAAAGATGCCTACTCCTTGGAAGGAAAGTTATGGCCAACCTGGATAGCATATTGAAAAGCAGAGACATTACTTTGCCAACAAAGGTCCGTCTAGTCAAGGCTACGGTTTTCCCAGTAGTCATGTACGGATGTGCGAGTTGGACAGTGAAAAAGGGTGAGTGCCGAAGAATTGATGCTTTTGAACTGTGGTGTTGGAGAAGACTCGTGAGAGTCCCTTGGACTGCAAGGAGACCCAACCAGTCCATCCTAAAGGAGATCAGTCCTGGGTGTTCATTGGAAGGACTGATATTGAAGCTAAAACTCCAATACTTTGGCTACTTCATGCAAAGAGTTGACTCACTGGAAAAGACCCTCATGCTGGGAAGGATTGGGGATGACAAAGGATGAGATGGCTGGATGGCATCACCGACTCGATGGACATGGGTGTGGGTGGACTCCGGGAGTTGGCGATGGACAGGGAGGCCTGGCATGCTGCAGTTCATGGGGTTGCAGAGAGTCAGACACAACTGAGCGGCTGAACTGAACTGAAATGAACATACAATTATCTTTGTAAAACAAGAAAATTTGTACTTAAGAGTCTCACCTATGTCACGAAAATTTTCTCCAGAAGAAACAGTGACTTGCAGACCTTCCTGCCGGCAGGGCCTGGTCACCCCACAACCTCCTCCTGTCCTCTCAGTGGACGTGGGGGCAGTGCACTGGCCATGGGGGTCACTCCTGCCAGTCACGTTCTGTCCCCATGCGGGAGCTGAGAGAGCGGAGAGCGCTACACCGCAGGCCGTGGGAAGAGCTGCTGCGTGGGAGGGAGCCGTTTCTGACTTCTGGTCATTAACACATTCCACCGCGGTGGTGTTCAAGGCGCCCTCAGGCCCCCGCTGGTCATCATCTTCTTTAGCACCGGGATTTACTGCTGTCAAACAGCACACACTGATGCAGGTGCCCTCGGCCACTTGCTCTGGTCCTTGTGGGTCAACAGGCAAGTCTCCACTCTCCCCTGCTGGACACCTCGCTGGTGCACTGCCCCCTGAAGTCCCTGCCTCAGGCCTTTCATCTTCTCTCTGAACTCTGCCTGCACAGTCCTTACCAAGCCCCTCACTCTCTGCCACATCCCTGACACCTGCAGAGAGCACGCTGATTGATGCCCAGTCATGCCCTTCCCCGGTGCCCCCTGCCACCACGGGGCCCACTTCTTTTCCCCCTGTGGAGAGCCCAGGACACTGACACTTGTCCTTGACCACTAGGCTGGACAGAGGGGCCCCCAGCCTGCTCGTCTCCGTGGCAGATGGGGCACCCTTTCCTTTGGGGCTGCCTGCGCTCAGATGAGCCTCTTCTGATCTGTCGAGACCAGCGGGGGCCAGCAGGCATTCAGCTGTGCTGGTGGAGATGATGGCGGCATCACTTGTGTCCTCTGTGCCTGTGCCTGTGGGCAGCTCCTCATCCTGAGGGACGGTGCCCGCCATGACTGCCTCACAGCCTTCCGAGGTGCTGGTGGAAATCATGGCCGTGTCGCTCGCCTCTTCCGCCGGTGTGCCCGAGGCCCGGGCGTCCTCTCGAGCGAGGGCACTGGACACAGGGCCCTCGCAGTCCTCTCCTGAGCTTGTGGAGATGATGGCGCTGCCATCCTTCTCTTCCAGGACGGGTTGGTCATGCTCCCTTTCCGTAGCCACACCACACACAGAGGCTTCGCAATCTTCCGCAATGCTGGTGGAAATGAGGGCACATTCGTCCTTCTCCTCCTTGCTGGTTGAAGCGAGGGGGCTCTCGGCTTGTGCGGGCGCACTGGGCGTAGGCCCCTCGAAGTCGTCGGTGCTTACCAGGGCCAGCGCTTTGGCTCTGTCTTCCACGGCTGCCACCGGCTGCGGACTCTGGGCACCGTGGAGGGCTGTCGCGCTGGAAATGGGCACTTCGAATTCCTCCGCGATGCTTGTGGAAATCATGGCACACTCGTCCTTCTCCTCGTTTCTCACAGCTGCGAGCTGGCTCCCAGCACCCGATGCCGCGCTGGGCATTGGGGCCTCGAATTCCTCCCCACTCACTCGGGGGCCTTCGGAGCTCTCTTCAGGTCTGGGGGCGCTGGAGTGGCCCGCCCCCACGTCTACCGCGGTGCTGAGCTGCGGGGTGGGATCGTCTGCCGTGCTGGTGGAGATCACCAAGCCTTTCCCTTCACCTGAACCCCCGGCCACACCGACCTGGCTGGCAACAGTGTCACTGGCCGTGGCGGCCAGGAGGCCATCACAGTCTTCATGCTCCACAGAGGTGATGACACCCTCATCTTCTTTGTCGCCTGGCATTGTGTGAGGAGGTTCGTGTTCTGGGGCAGCAGCGGACACAAGGACCTCGTAACTGCCCCCTACCAGGCCGGTGGAAGTCGTGCTGTCGTCGGCTTTCTCCTTTCTGCTGAGCTCACCATCCCTGCAATCTGAAGCCACGCTGGTCATGGGCCCCTGGCGACCCTCGGGAGCGGGAGCCGCCACGCCCTCACGGGCAGCCCTGCTGCTCACGCTGCTCTCCACGACCCCTTTGGCGCTGGAGCAGATCTCGGCGTCTTTAGCGTCCTTCTCCGCGCAGCTCACGCTGTCCACGTTACTCTCGTTCACGTGCGGGATGGTGCCGCCGGCCTCGGCTTCCACACGCCCCGCGGCAGGGCCGAGCTGGCCGTCCTCTCCTGCGCTCTCGCAGACAGACGCCCCTTCGCCCTCCTCCAGCCCCGTGCACATGGACGCGTGCCCAACCTCGTTCCCCCGGCCCGTGCTGGTCACGACGCCCTCCCCTTCGTCCTCGTCCTCCTTTGCGCCGGTGCTGGTCACCATGCCCTCGTCGTCGCCGGGGTCGGCGGCCTCCACAGGCACGTCAGTGGGGTCTTTGGCCACCGTGCTGTCCATGGCACTCTCTTCATTTTCTTCGGATTCGGAACTCAGAGCAAGGCCTTCGCCGCTCTCCTCCGAACCCGTGCAGCTCGCCAGGCCCTCCCCATCCTCCTCCGTGATCCCGGTGCTGGTGACTGCACTCTCCCCCTCTGGGCCGTCCATCACAGAACCGCTTTCCTCCTGGGCGGCGCTGGCTGCTGTGGGCATGGGGGTGTCTACCGGGCCCCCGGGTGCCCCTGTCGCCCTATGCTCCTCCTGTGGCCCCACGCCAGCTGCAGAGCACATGGCACCACCGTCTCTTCTCCCTCCTGCCCCTGTGCATGTCACTGTCCCCTCGCTTTCCTTCTTGGGACCTGCTCTCGGTAGGCTTCTCTGGAATCCATCCAACTCTTCATTGCTTAGGGACCCCTCCCTGATGTCCATCCCCGCACTTGTTACTGCTCCATCGCTCTCAACCTCACTGATAAACGTGACAGTGCCTTCCACGAGCTCCGAGTCTCCACCTGAAGACCCACTGCACTTGCCCTCAGAGCCCGCACTGGTCACAGCGTCGTCCTTCTCCTCGGTCGCTGTGCTCCTGGCGTCAGCCTCGGTGCTCCCTGCCGGGGCCACTGCGGGGTCGGCCGCTCTTTCTTCAGGCTCCGCCACTGCGCATTCCCCACTTTCTCCTTTGGTGCTTGTGAGCAACGTTTCGCTTTCTGCGAATCCTTCTGTGACGACACCCCCACCTTCCTCGGCAGCGGCAAAGACGGTGCCTTCTCTGGCTTCCGCCCCGACATGAAGAGGGTGGTTTTCAGAGTGCGTGCCCACTGTGAGGCCTTCATCAGCCTCGATGCTTGTGCAAGGCACGGCCACTCCGCCCTCCCCCGGCTCTGCAGATGTGGTTGTGGCGGTGCCCGCCTTCACCGGGTTTAGGGACGCACTGCTGTCCTTGTCCTCCGTGCTGCTGGCGATGGGAGCCTTTTCTCCTCTCCCAGGCCTGGCTGTTGGTGTCTCAGCTTTCCCGCTCCTCTGATGTAGAACAGAGGACACGGCGTTGCTTTCAGCACTGGTGTCCACCTCACTGTGTCCGTGCCTTCTGTCAGCATCGGCTGGTGTGTTTTCAACTTCACCTGGTCCTCTGCTCTGCCGAAGTCCAACAATATCTGTTTCTGTACTCATGCCTACCACCTGATCAATGGCAATACCAGCCTTCTGGCCATTTTCTACAGAAGCCCTCACTGTCTGCTTCGAATTTGAGTTACTTCCTTTCCCATCCACATCCACAGAGTCACCTTCTTTGTCAACATTCTCATTTTCCACAGTCGTGTCCATTGACTCACTGCCAACAGGCCTGTCTACTTTCCCTGGTCTGCTGTGCGGTATGAAGCCCTGCACAACTTCTGGAATGTGCCTTCTGCTCTCCACGCTGGCTTCTGCTGGTGCATCTACTGTGGAAACTGCATCGTCTTCTCTGCTGTCACTTGTCCTAGGGACTTCTGATTTCCCAACAGTCCAGCTTTGCTTAGGGATTTCAGAGTGGTGGATGAGCGAGGTGCTGGCTGTGCCACCTTCTGACCCAGTTCTTTTGTCAACTAAAGGAGGCACCCCTGAATCGGGAGGCTGTCTCTGAGGCCCAGCAGGCAAGGAGCCTAGGGTAGGGGCGGGATCGACCTTTGTGGAATGTTTAAGAGCAGCGTCTCCTCGAGCAAGGTGTTCTTCAGTGGGCCTGCTGGTGTTTTTCAAATTCTTCTGTGCCCTGTCACCTTCTGACGGGGCATGGGGTAACAAACAGTGACCCGCTTCAGAGTCCACATTCATTTCGTGAGTTCCTTGGTGAGCGGACTCCTTCTCCCCAGAGTTAGGTTTGGACACAGAGCTTTGGAGATGCATTTTCTTGGTCAGGGTGCTTCTGTGGTCAGCGTGCTTTTCAGAATTACCAACAGCTCCTGTTCCTCGTCCTGATTTACACGCCGGAGATGCTGATTTTGAATCTCCCATGGAAGTCTGTGACTCCTCCTTTAGGACTGCAGTGGTAGTTTTCTGTTTTGTAACATTTCCTGAGTCAAGGTCTTGCTGGGAGCCACTGCTGCCGTCTTGGGCTTTGCGGACTTCCACCGCATTTTCCATGGCTGGCTCGGGATCAATTTCCATTGGCTCTTGTTCGGGCATCAGGGCAGGATCACCACTTTTTTTGGGTCTCTGAAGGGAGGAACCACTGGGAGTGCCCGAAGGGTTTGCTGCTGGTTTTTCTTCTCCTTTAGCCATTTCTTGGGATAAGTTGCCTCTTCGGTTTTCACACAGCCTTCTACTTAGCTTCTTTTCTATGACTGAACTACCTCCTCTGGGCTTCTCATGACTGCTGTCAACTTCTTTTCCATCCTTGTCCTCCGTTTTGTTCTCTTCCTTCTTCCTCACGTCCTTACTACTGTGCTTTAAGCTCCTGCTTCTGTGCCCGTCTGACAACTTTCTCTCGAGTCTGGTGGAGCTCGTCTCTTTCTCACCCTTGCATCTCTCCTTTGCTGGCGGCAGCTTCGCTCTGTGACCAGACTCTCTCTGCACACTGTGTGCTGAAGGGGCCACACTCTCTGGCGGGGGCTCCACGCCACTCTCCTCAGAAGGTCTGTCTTCAGCCCTGGACTTCCGCTGCCTCTCTGGCTCACCCTCTTCAGTGCTCCTCTCCTTCTCTGGTTTTGGAGTGGCTGGCCGTTTTGTGGCATTTTCTTGTGATTCTGTTTCAGATGCTTTCAGCTGTTTGCCTTGGCTTCTGGACTTAGACTTCAACACAAGTTTCTCTTCCAATAAGCTCTTGGTCCTTCGCCTCTCTTTGTGAACCGCCTCTTCTGGTTTTGAATTACTATCTGTGTTAGTTGAGTCATTATCACACTTCTCCTCGGAGTAACTTTCGCTTCTTCTCTGTACTGCACTTCCATGTGGCCTGGAGCTCAGAAAGTCCTTCTGAATTTTAGAGTCACTTGATCTTCTTGATTTGTGCTCTGCCTTGGCTTTGTCGGCTGACACGTGTCTCTCTTTCTTATTTTCTTTACGAACGTTCTCGTCGGTTTTTATGATATATTCAGAAACTGGTTTACCGTCTTTGCCCAAAACTGATAATTTCCTTTCATTCCGGTGTCTACTCCTTCGTTCGGTTTTATCATCTGATGACAGTTTTGTTTGTTGACTGGTCTTCTGAATATTTTCATCTTTCAAGGCTTTCTCAGAAGAGTGCGGCTCAGCCTCATCGCCTGCTGTATGTGCACTGGCACCTTTGTACTTATGCTTTGTAGACGGTTTGTCTTCTGACAGAGTTTTCTCTTTCTCAGGCTTTTCCTTGGAGGACCTCGCCTCTTTCTTAGGCAGGCTTTTCAAATGTGGTGTTTCAGAATCATCTTTCTTTAGATGCTTTTCACTTTTAAGTGCGCTTTTCTGTTTCTGGGGTTCGTCTGAGCCACTTTCTGAGCGTTCCACTGGCCTTTTTCCATCCCTCGTGTCAATCTCTTCCTGTCCCCCTTCCACCACAACAGGGGTAGAAGTCCGTCTTTTGTGTTCCCTTTCTATTTTGGATTCGTTTTTGTTTTCATCAGCTGGATGCAAAGACTCTGAAAGTCTCCGGGCAGGTTTACTTGGTTCACTCTTTGCATGAACGTGCTTCAAATCCTTTGAAGAAGATGCTTTTTCCTTTTCACAATGCTGTAGAGAAAATAAAAGTTAAAATATGAGACCTACTAAGATTAGTTTTTATATTCAGATCTAAAATTTGGGTGCATTTAGTATGCTGCATGTTGTAACATGCTTGCTGTTGTTGTTTCAGTTCCTAAGCCATGTGACTCTTTGTGACCCCATTAACTGTAGCCTGCCAGGCTCCCCCATCCATGGGATTTACCAGGCAAGAATACTGGAGTGGTATGCCATTTCCAATCTTCCTGACCCAGGGATCAAAAACACGTCTCCTGCATTGGCAGGTGAATTCTTTACCACATGCTACACCTTACTTATTTCACCTCTACCAGCAGCTGGTAAGTATTATTAACTTATTTCTATGCATCAGGAACCTGAAACTCAGGATGGTTCAATAATGTGACACCCAGCAACAAGTTCAGATAATTTCATTACAGGTCTAATACTCTTCCCACTATATAGCAGCATCTTTATAGAGAGTAGTTCTCTCTCCTGAGATGCGTCCAGGCATTTGGAGGCCTTCTCAGACTTTAAATTGCTAAAGCCCACTAAGGGCCAGTGGTCACTAATAAAGAGAAGCTGAAAGAATGACATTAGTTCTTTTTAGTCCAAAGGCCTAATAGCTAATGAAGGCAATTAAAAACTTTACAAAGAAATAAAAGTTTCTTACATTTTAATTTAGAAATGCAAATTATCTATGAGAATGTCATGAATTTAGGTTAGCTGTAAGACAGTTTATTTAGGAAGCTTCAAATGCACATAGAAACTCATGGTAACCAATAGTAATCATATCACATACATCTGATATACATGTTCATTTCCAAGGGAAGATACCAATAGACCAAAGCAGCCAAACCTTCCTCCTGACCCACCGTCTGGTGCTGACTGGACTAATGTTAATGTCCAATGACACTTTACAATAAGGACTCACGAGTTAGCTATAGTTATTCCTATTCAAACAATGGGCTGAACTCCTCATAAAGCCCTTTGTGTCTCTGGGTCAGTTTATCACTGCGGCCCTTTTACACTTTAACATGAAGATTAATACACTTTTACTATAGGGACTGGGACATAGCAAGATCTTAATAAAGTACTGTAAAATTAAATTCCAAGAATAAAGAACTAACAGGGATGCCATCAACCTAATTATTGTACAATAAGTTCTAACCAATTAATGTGAATACAATCTTATGAGATCATTTTTCACAGGAATTTCTCATAAAGTTAAATATTAAAAATATGACAGACTCTAATTTCTACATAAAAGCATTAAGAATATTTACTGGCTATGAATAGATATTTACTAAATTATTACTGTTTCCCTTAGAAGTGTTAAGATAGCCAATAGTTCAGCTATAGAATTACAAATATGGAAGTATATAGAAAGATTAAAACTCAGTGAAAACAAAAGTTTATCCTTATTTAAAACAAAAAGGAGAAGAATGTACTTACTGAACATTTTGAGGATATTTTTATCTACATATCTTTACTATTTAAAATGATCACATTTTAGAAAACAGTCTAAGAACTATAAGGAAATGTTTAAATTACGGTTTAAACATTTAAGGAAATGTTTAAATTATTCAATGTAAGCTATATAATAATCAGATAGAAACTTACAGCGTGAAATGATTATGGGGGAATGTTAAAAACGCTATGCAAGATTACATTTGCTCTACAAAATTATGAATATATGTGGGTGAGAAATGGAAGAGAATGATAATTTGTTAGTGGAGGGATTTTAGCTTTTTCCTCCTATTCTTTTTCATTATTATTCCTGGCTATTTTATTATTGTCAATTTAAGAAACAAGAGGTGGGGGAGTTGGGGGAAGAGAGAAGAGGAGAAAAGTAGCTGTTATCCGGATAAAAGATCACATGAATCAACTTGCTAAAATGAAGAATTTAGGCCATAACAGGATGGGGGTGCTGGAATGCTGAATGTGACGGACTTTTTATTCAAGGTAGAAAAAAAAAAATCGGACTGTATTCTAAGTTTTACTACAAAGAACTGAATGGCTTATATCTAACAGAAGAGCATTTAAAACTGGGTTTTACTAATTAAGACATACCTCACTTGTTTTGAGTGTTTCTCTAGAATCTTCTTCAGATTGCTGTTTCTTTTTAGAATTCTCTTCAATGTTCCTAGGTGGGGAAAAACATGAAATAAGAACTTTGGACCAAAAAATGTGATTTAAATTTCTCAGGAAGATTTTAAAAAAACCTCAGCTTTTCTTTACTATAAAACACTTAACTGGTACCTAGAGACTTGTGCACTGCAAATTAAATCCTATTCTTAGTTGACAGTGAAGAGTTAAATCCCGAATGTGAAGCAGACCATTCTTGGTCCTAAAGGAAAGTATTCTTGAAACAAAAATTTGTGATGTGTCACTTGAAGATGAATATGATATGGGTTACAATTTCATTTTGAAAAGTCTTCTGAATAAACAGAGTAAGTAGTTCTATTTATTCAGATTGAGAAGGCTGAAGTCTGCAAGAAAAATGAGAGCCACCGCCTCTCACTGAGCTCTGCAGATTACAGATTCAGCTAAACTTACCGATTTAGTTACCTTCGAGTCTAAGATAAACTTAACAGAACTGCATCTCGCTGGAACAGCAACGCTAAAGCCCACACCTACAGAGCCACTCTCAGTCTCTTCAGCTTTAATTCTTACAGAGTTAACCATGCTCATGTGGTGCTAAAAAAAAGTTTGGCTTAGAACTCTGGTTCACGGGGAGAAAAGCACGAGATGCTAGTGAAGTGTGTGGAAAGACTACAGACTGGAGGCAGCCCCCGTCAGTAAGAGGTGACTGCATGTCCAGGATGGGAGCGGCTCCTGAGTGCTTCCCGAGGGCCTAGACACTCTCTGAGACTCTACGGACACTGTGCGCTCACACACCTGCATTTCTCTAGGCCAAGAGTCCAACGGGTCCATCAGATCACCAAACAGTCTGCCCCCGCCCCACAAAAGAAAAAGGTCAGTGAGCCCTACTTTGAGATGTCATAGGTACTAACACCCTGAATTACGGTACTGAAAAGGGAACCCTATCCTGTGTTACTTCCTAAACATGGAGTAATATGCAAGTTCAAGGTCTGACTCTGTACTGTCATTCTCAATGCCTCTCTTCTGAAAGCTAGTCGAGAGGATGTTATAATGGGAATGTGGCCAAATAAATACGTACGTGGAATCCTTTCTCCTCTTTTTGCTTAAGGCTACCTTTTTCTCTAAAACTTTCCGTTCTTTAAGGACTTCTTTAATTCGGGGGGCTTTCGGTTCCAAACTTCTTGTTGATGATTCTTCTAAGTCCACACTACTTTTGCCTGGGGAAGAAGCAATCAACAAACTATGTTTCAGAACACAGTTTTATAAACAGTGTACCTTTATTCTTCATTAAGATTTTCTAATCACTGTAAAAATAAAAAATGGCTTCAATATCTCTAAGTTGTATTGGAATAAAATTATTTTATGTAAATGGAGAAGTCTTATTTTTTTTTAAGTGCTCATATATGTACATGTGTGTATTCTACATCAAACAAGATCAATGTCCAGAGGAAGTTCCATTTTGTCCAATGAAATATTCCAGATAAATGTTTGACATTTTAGTTAACATAAAGTATAGGTGAATTCCATTAATATCACTGCAAGGCTTGAGGACTCACAGGTTAACAATAAATTTTCCAGTGATAATTCATTCCATAATCACTGGAAAATAAACTGCTATGATGTGAGTTGTATAATCTGGTATGTGATAGAATGTTTAACTTAGATACAGAAATAGAATAAACAAGTGACTACAGACATCAGATTAAAAAGGAAATCTTCCACATCTTAAAAGTTTTAAAAATCAAAGATACAATTATCACTTTATTTTATAATCATATCTCATAATCTATCTTAATATCTAGAAGTCACTGGAGTATGCAAGTACATAGTTTAAAATATTAAAAGTTAAGATCTTGACTTATACCTTGACTCTTAGCTTTTGAATACTTTGTCTTTTCTGCTTTCTGTTTTCGTTTTTCTTCAAGTTTTTCTCTATTAATTTGCCTTCTTAAAAGTCTCTCTTCTTTCTCCTTAGCCTAAAACCACAAAATATTCATAATTATGCTGACAGATTCTCAAGAGCAAAAACACTCTGAAAAAAAACCATGCTTGCCCTTCAGATGTTCTTACAAATTAATGGGCTCTGCAAAAGTGCATACATACCACTATAAACACGTCTATCTGTGTGCGCATGTGTTTCAAAAGAGACAGAAGGTGACATTTTTCCCTTACTAACTTTCAGAATGCCATCAATTTAAAGGTATCATTTGGGGAAATGGTGGTTTGATAAACTGTTATTCCAATTAAAAGGTTATAAAAATATCTATGAGCATCAAGTGTAGAGGCAGGTCTTCATAACTTTCTAATTTTCTCAAAGAAAGCTGAAATGCAGATTCGAGTGACGGCATGGGCCTACACTAAGTGCCACTTGCTGGCTATGCCCTCAGGACCCGGGTCTGGATGTGGGACTCCCTGCAGTTGTATTTTAAACCAGGGAGGACCTAGTCATGGTGGTACTCTACCATCTCTTTCCTGCCCAGAACTCAAAGCCTCAAAGTGTCAAACACCCTAAGCATGAGCATAACTCCTGATCAACTAACCTCTTAAGAGAGAAGCCACCATCAACATTTTGGTGTGCTTCCTTCAAATAATTTTTTACGGAATAGTATTGCCTCATTCTTTGATGCACAACTTTTCATATTTTAACGTTTCTGAAATTGTAAGCCAACTTATTAAAACTGATGTATACATACAATGAGGTAGCAATTTCTCTAAAGAGCTGTTAATAATTCAGTGGTATATCTTAGAAGCACTATCAAATGCAGGAAATATGTGGAAGACTGTGCTTCCCTCTTAATAATATGTTAATGACTGACGCCATCTCTCCTTATGGCTGGATCCATACTCGGGTCAAACACTTCCATACTATGGAACACCAAGGGTGTTAACCAGTTTTTCACCAATCATGATGATATGAACAGCTCCGTCATGTTTTTATCTATTCTGCCTAGTTAAATAACAAGGTTCCTGAAGGTGGAACCTATATGTCACCATTTCGAATGCTCACTAGTAGCCTGTGAACAGGCTAGTCCAGTATGCCAAGCTGATTTAATAGGTTAACATAACAAGAGCTCAAATGTGACTTACGATAGACTGCCGCCGTTGCTCCACAGTAAGTTCGTCATCAGAATCACTATAATACTTTGAGTAAAGATATGGTTTGTGAACATAAGCGTGCCGCACATTTTTTGCTTTTCCTTCACTGGGATCACTGGTTTGAGTTTTTGTTTTGTTTTGCTTGTTCTTTTCTTCATCTGGAAGAAAGTCAGTAGGAAGAAGAGCATTTCTGTCAATCAACAATTAACATCAACATAAAGTGGCAACAGCTGTACCAAAGTAGTTTAAGGGTATTTGTACGTCCAACAGGAGAAATATCAGTATGTGAAAATTCAGGAATTTTTAAAGGCTATAATCTATATCTTTATTTATTTAAACTTTTCTTTGTTCATTTCTTTGGCCATGCCACATGGCATGCAGAACTTCTCAGGGCAGGGATCAAACTCGTGCCCCCTAAACCGGAAGCGCAGAGTCTTAGACAGTGGCCCACCAGAGACGTCTTCCTGATTTACAAACTGTTTCTTTCTTTCAGCTTCTCATATACCAAAAAGAAAAATTAGACCTTAAGAGTTACTTATGTTTCCTAGGCAAATAGTTGATCCTTATTTGTAACTCATCAGACTTGGCATGAATACTTAACCAGTATTAAGTTCAACAAATTCTCTTCAAGCCACACTTTAAACTTGAGACTTTAATGACCATTTACAATCCTTCACTTATGGAAGAGGCAAGAATCAATAACTGGATCTACATCAAGTATATACTCAAACCCTTCTACCCTAGGAAGGAAGAAATGTTCCCCATGACACAGAAAGAAGTAATGAAGTGGTACTAAGTACTGCTTAGTACTCTCAAAAGAGCAGTCTTCTTACTTTTTGGATCCCATACACAGAAAATCTAGCCCTGTCCAGGGAAAACCTTGAAAAGACCCAATAAGGTATGTAGAAGTAAGATTTCCGTTTGGTCAGAGAAAGTGGAGTGTTCACCAGACCTCCATCGGTGCTCAGAAATGACCTCAGGAGGATGATTATGAAGAATGAGAAGTAAGCCCTTGCATTTTGGAGGCTGCTAATCCGGTTTTTAAATGGATACTAAGAAAACAATAAAAAATGGGAGAGACTGAAAAATATTGATACATCTACAGCATTAAAACTTTCTACTTTTTTCTTACCTATGATTTTCTCTACAGATATTCAAGTATGTGCTAAGTTGCTTCAGTCGTGTCCGACTCTGTGTGACCCCATGGACTGTAGACCACAAGGCTCCTCTGTCCATGGGATTCTCCAGGCAAGACTACTGGAGTGGGTTGCTATGCCCTCCTCCAGGGGATCTTCCTGATCCAAGGACTGAACCCACATCTCTTACGTCTCCTGCACTGGCAGGTGGGTTCAATCCAAGAGTCAGTGGCAAATTTACCAGATGCTATCTGCAGGCAATTGCAAATAATATTCAACATTTTTGACTTTTCAAAAAATCATAAAACAATGTTTAATCACATATTAAAGAGCAATGTTAAGGTATTAGTTAGACGCCTGGATTTGGGTTTGAAATGGTGCTGTGCTCACTAGCTATGTGACTTCTGGTGACTATGTCATTCCTGGTGACAGACCATATAGCCTATTGTCTCTTCCCTTGGCTGGTTTTAATGTGTCCCTTAGCTGTAAGAAACCATAACCATGAGTTCAACAGCTTTCAACGAGTCCTTCTAGTGAATTACCAAACCTGACCATGGTCTTGGGGATCCTGAATTTGCAACTGGTGCCAGAAGTGAGGGCAGTCTTGTGAACTGTGCCCCTCCAAACGGTACCAAAACATGGCATGCTTGGACATGATCTCATCCAACTCTTGTAACAATCCTAGGGAGTGGAGCTAAGAGATGGAGAATCTAGGTTTGTTGAGGTTTAGTAACTTATTTACCAAGCTCGCTCAGATAGACAATCTTGGAGCTGGGACTCAGAAACAAATCTTCCACTAAAAGTCCCAAGCTCCTGCCATGGCGCCACACTGTCTTTCATGACACAACCATCTGAATCTATGAATACTGCTCAACAGGAAGCTTCACAGAGGATTTATTAAGGAAAATGCTTTACCATCTGATGTAATCTCTCCCTCTTCCACGCTCTCAGACGTCACAGCCTCCTCCTCAGTGTCTTCTTCAAAAGATGAAAGGTCACTGGTGTGGACGGAGCTAACTGTGATGTCTGTAAGTCCATCCACATCAGAATCTATCAAAGAGAAATCTACAAGAAAATGAAACACAGAAGATAAATTGTCTTGTGCTAAAAGGAGAAATAGCATCGGATTCCTAAATTACATTAACATATTTCTGCTTTAACTGCTCAAAGAACTTCAACTTAAGAAATAATCTCTCACCATTAGTAACCAATATCAAACAAGGTAGAGCTGTTTTCAGAAAACAGAAAGGCAAGGTTATCCTATAAAATTAATAAAACTGAGAATTCATGATGTGAATGATATATAAAAAGCAAATACTAAGTAACTGAAATATTCACTATCTAATATTTTAAAGATTAGGATATATAACTATTAATTTGCTTAGAATGATGTATGTGAATAAATTGTGAGTTAAATTATAAGGTTTAGAGTGTCTCTGTTCATTTTCATTGTGAACTGGCACATAGGAATGGAAAAGAAATATACAAGTACTTAATGCTCATCTTTTAGCAAAGAGAATATGAGTTTTCAGGCTTTTAAAACACAAGTAGCAAATATATTTATAAAACTTTGAAGGCAAGTTTGATGTGCCCTCAACGGACACTCATTGTTCTTTAAACTGTTGTAGACTTTTCCAAGTTTTTACCTTCTTTTGTTCCTTCACCGGTTTTAGCTTTATTATTGGTTTTTTCTGAAGGAAGTTTTGAACATTCTACTTCTTTATCCTTTGCTTGTTTCTCATCTTTTACTCTCTGTACATCTTCGCTCCTTTTTGAGTGATCGATTTTCTTTTCAGTCTTTTCCTTCTTCTCTTTCTTTCTTTCTGCCTTTTCATTGCTGTCTGGCTTCTTTTCACCTTTATCTGCTGATTTGCTTTTTTGATCACTGCCTTCCTGTTGAGCATCCTTATTTAGCAGAACTGAACTAGTACTTTCTCTTGTGTGATTTTTCATTTCTTCAGCTGGACAAGGGGGATCAGTAAGTTCTTCAGACCTAGGAGCAGCTTCCTGCCCTTCCCCTGCAGAGTCGGGTGTAGATTTTTCTTTATCAGCTGTGTCCTCTGAAGTCCTCTCTTTCTCAGCACTAGTGTCAGTGCTTGGTTGAGATGGGTTTTTTTTGGACATTCTCTCACTGATCTTGGCATTTGATGTCTCTGTGGAAGCCCTGGCAGCACTAGCTTCTTGGTTGAGAGAAGTGATGGTTTCTAAGATGGACATGGCATCACTGGCCACATTCGCACTGGGCCCAGGGGCAGGGACACCTTGGAAGGAAAGACACGTTTTACAATAAATTTGTGCAGAAGGTAAAGCCCTCTGGAGATTCAAGGCCACCTGCCACTGTCGGTTTTATGTGACACACACACACACACACATTTTTAGGCTTTCAGGTACTGGTGCTAAGACGTAGCACACTCTGAATTTTCTACCTCTGTAATATAGAATCTTAGGCATCATGCAAATGTGACAACTGTCTAGTTCCCAGAAAAAGAATATGTTCTCTAATTATTTTAATTATTGCCTCTACTGAAACACACACACATGCATCCACTACAGTATTAAAATGACTATTATTTAAAAAAAAAAAAAGAACTGTTATGCCAGTTGAAGAATCAGGTTGATAATTAAAATGACTACAATTTCATAAGAATGGCCAAAAAGAGAAATATTTTAAAGAACTAAATACCCCTAACTTGGTAACAGTGCAAGAGAAGCAAAGCACCTTGCGTGCTGGTGGAAGAGTCCGGTTTCTCATCATCGGGGGCTGTGCTGCCACTTGTGTCCTCCTTGTGATTGAGCGTGGCCAGAAACTCGTGCACAGCTTTCTCCACCTGGGGTCTGAACGTGTGGTTGATCTTTGGATCCACAACCTGAGAAATAATTCGGTCAATACCAGACTCCAACATTCCTGATCTGAAACACAGGATAATTTACAGAAAGGTGAAAAAAAAAATTAATGTAGTATTAAACAAAGTCCTTGTAAGTAAAGCTATATCAATTACATATATGTTCTTAACCTGCCTCCTCTCCATTCTCCTTGGATCACAAGAAGAGTACAAGATAGAAAGTAAGTTTCACACTACAGTGGCATTTAACATAGCATGCTGCAAAAGAAAATATATAAAATATGTCACATCTCCACTGTGTCACTAGTGGAAATACTAAAGCAGACAGAACAAAAGCAAAACAAAATACCTTTAGAACTAGACAGAGCTCGTTATCTAAAGGCCAGGCTTGTAGGTGATGTTTTTCTTACCTCAATCCTGCCCATGGCAGACAGGAATAAATGACCACTAAAGCTGAATTCTGGGTACGAAATAAATCTATGGATTCTACAACTTTAAAAAAGAAAAAAAAAAACCAGTAAGATGTTAAGTCTCTTGCGAGTATTAGTGTGTCCACGAAAGCTGAAGAACACACACAAGGTGCAATTTCCCCAAACTTTCAAAAAAGAAGGAAAGCTTTAGAAGAACAAAAACAAAGCTTAAAACTTTTGGCCTTCTTATTATCTTCTTGCTTTAAAGACTGAATGATTTATTCACTCAACAATTATGTTCTAAGTGCCTTATACACAAGAGGCACCACACTAGCTCCTGAGCCACTGCAGATCAGACCTGGTCTCTGTTCTGGTGGGGGACAGAGACACAAAATACCACATGACAGGTGCTCAGACATACAATACACTATGAGAAAAGAATATTATCATTGTGAGCTATCCCTGAGATGATCTGTGAATGCTTTACAAAGCAGAAGACTTTAACCTCAGTCCTGATTTCCAGAGAAGAGAAAGGAAGAAAGGGTTCAAAGAAATATCACACGTAAGAGACAGAGGAGCAAAAGGGCCAACAAAGTCTGAAACACAGAAGAAACCCACAGAGGCCTCTGAACAGAACAGGACAAGCATTTATTTGAAGCCTCACACCTCAGCCTCGTTTCTTCGTAACAGAGAACCCGAGGAGTCACAGCTCCCTGCTCAGTGTTGGGAGCGCAGGCTGCGAGGCCTCCGGGCCGCCCTGTACAGGGCTGAGGTGTCTCTCTTTACGCCCTGCAGGGCTATGTCTGAGTGCCGGGCGGTCTGGAGTGCAGGATGGATGCGATTTGCCTTTCCCGAGGCACCTGCAGCCCTGGGATACTACAATTCCATTTATGTGGGCCATAGAGAAAAATGAGACACCACTGCACAAAGTAGGTGACCTGCTTTCTAAGGTTTTAAGAGTATTAAAAAAAGAAAAAAAGCTAATCCTCCGAACACTGTTACAGCTTAGAGGTGTCTTTAAAATGCAGCAGGTGGAAAAGAAGTGAGGACAAGCAATCTGAAAAATGTTTTACGGTGCAAGCACAGAGGCACAAAATAAACACACACCCTTCAAGTTATTGCTTCAGTCTCTCTCCCTGATGCCTACGTTCTGGGCCGCCATGGACTTATGCCCTCGCGCACTCAGAGGTCCACTCTGACCTGAGAAATGGAGGCCCACGCAGACAGACACACCACTCCTCGGGGGATCATTTCAGTGACATGTGGGTGCAGCCGGGGCTGCCTCACTGGAGGAGGGGAGAAGTCATAGCTCCAGGTTCAAGGGCAAAGCCAAAATGCCAGCAGCTGGCACTGTCTTTGTTAAAGCTACTTCCCTGTCTTCCTTTTAAACATTGTACAGTTCAGGTCATCATTTCTTAGCTCCCTTGCATTTTAGGGTTCTGTTGTACAAATGAATGCATAAACAGAATAAAACTTTTTTAATCTATTGAGCTGGCAGATTGGTTACTGAACCATGCAAAATTGCAGATATTAAACTATCTTGTCTTATGAAATTGGCAACTGAAAACAGTTCAATCTGAGTCAGTTGAGTATTTCTCAAAGTATATGCAAGAAAAATGGTCTGAAATTATATTTATAGGTGCAAACACATTCCTATACCATTAGTAGCTGTCGTTGTTTAGTCGTTAAATTATGTCTGACTCTGTTGCAATCCCATGAACTGTAGCCGCCAGACTCCTCTGTCCATGGGATTTCCTGGGCAGAAGTGGGTTGCCTTTTCCTTCTCGAGGGGATCTTCCCAACCCAGGGATCAAACCCACATCTTCTGCACGGTCAGGCGGATTCTTAAACACTGAGCCACCAGGGAAGCCCAATACCATTAGTTAGACACAACTAAAAGTTACTTTCTTTAGACTACCTTAAAAATGTTATTTAAGAGACATAAGTTTACTAATGCAATTTAAATGAAAGAACAGTTCAATTAAAAATAAGTAAAGTAGTTAGAAACCGATGTCCCAGTGAGAGCGATGCCTACATTACCCAAGAGATGACAGTTTGCCTGCTCTAGTCCAAGGAGGAGGGTCCTCATCACCCCAGGCAGACTGCTCTAGTGCTAACTGCCGACAGCCACAAGCACCCCTACTGCAGTGCCCAGCAATCCCTCACCAAACAAGGTTCTGTGAAAACAATGTCCTATGTTGGTACAACCCTGTTAAGTGCTTGATTTTGCATGGGCAAGACTGAGTTTAGCTCTCTTTAAGGACTAGAACAAACGACTGCTTCCCTGCTCTAAAGGTTTTGTGAGCTAAGAAGCCACTTTCAAGAAATGCGCTTTCCATTTAGTCTCTTAACATATGAAGGAAAAGACAAAAAGAACCTAACAGCCTCCCCTTCCCAAACAGGCTTTAAAAACAATGTGATTCTTTGTGAGAAGGCAGGCAGCTATGCGCACTGCTGCGGGCTGGTGTCTGTAGGCCTGGACAGTGTCTGTAGGCCTCCTGGCCCTGACCCCCGGCCCCCAACCTGACCCTAGTGCCCTACCCCGTTTTGGTTCCTGTTCTCCTGAAGGTCTGGTAATGAGGAAGCCCCTAGGCCTGCTGCCCAACAGGAAAGGCCCTGACTTTTCCCAGGAGCTATTGGATGCAGCCCTCTAATGGCATCTTGTGATCTCACCTGGACTCTTTCACAGGTTCCTGAATATCTTTTAAAATGCAGACAACAAACCCACTGTCAAATTTCCCTCTTCTCGTCTCTTACTTACTAGGACACAGTCTGAGCCCCAGGTTCCTGGTTTCTAGGATTACCTGTGGCTAAATGGGTCTTTGAATCAGAGGGTGAAGTCTTCTTTGTGGGGCTTCCTGTGGGTGAACGATAAGGGAGCGACACACTACGTAGGTGTGCAAGGTTCCTGAGGGACAAGAGGGAGCTGAGGGGCACCAGCTATGAACTGTGCTTCCCCGGTGGCTCAGATGGTAAAGAGCCGCCTGCAACGCAGACCTGGGTTTGATCCCTGGGTTGGGAAGATCCCGTGGAGGAGGGCATGGCAACCCACTCCAGTCTTCTTGCCTAGAGAACCCCTGTGGACAGAGGAGCCTGGTGGGCTACAGTTCATGAGGTTGCAAAGAGTAAGACGCGACTGAGGGAGTAAGCACACAGCACAAAGCTATAAATCAGATTTGTTTACTTGTTTAAAAAGCCACATTTCGTCCTAGTAGATAAATCTGAACATAAATTTGTCAAGGCAGAAAGACTAAAGCACTTTTAAAATAATGCAGTCAGTTTTTCTGGCGTGTGAGGCAGGGAGAGAGGGTTCAAGTCTTCTTACCCTAGTGAATACGTACATTCATGAACAATTTTGTAAATCTGCTCTTTGGGGAAACAAATATGATCTTTTTAGGTCCATCTAAACATTCCAGCTTTTCTCACTCTCCTTGTGTTTGCCAAGGAAAGGACTCTGGCATGTCCAAATGCACCACCACTCCCTTTTTGGTTATATCATCACTAAAACCCACAAGCAAAATCACAGGAAAATTTAAAAAAAAAAAAAAAAAAACCCACAAGCCAGGGAAGTCCCTGGTGGTCCAGTGGTTAGGACCACTGCTAGGGCCAAGTTCAATCGCTGACAGGGGAACTAAGACGTTACAAGCCACACTCAGCCAGAAAAAAAAAAGCAAGCGGTTATATTAGAACATACAAGACACTGCCTCAAACCAGGAGCAAAGGTTGCAATCTCAGCCATCTTCAATGTCTTTATTTGTAAACCAGGAATAGTAGAGCCTACTCTTTTAGGGCCAAAAAGTAACTGTGAACGTGACTGGACAGGACACACTGACCCATCCGCCATTCGCCATCTGCTCACACAGTGTCTAAAGGGCTCTTTCTGGAAGTCACACAGTCACTCCTTCAACATTTCCAAAGGTCTACAGGAACAATCAGACTGTCAGATTTATGAGGGAAGTGTGAAGCGGTTCACAGTTTACTCTAAAATCACACTGCATCATTGTATGAAGCAGCCACAGCACACCTGACAAAATTATCACAAGGGGGACAAGCTTCCGCACAATCCCTGCTTCCAGGCAAGGCACACCGTGACATCTCAAGCCTCCCTAGGAACTCTGCAAGCCTGAGACTCACTTGAGCACTTGCTGCCGAATATTGTTTCGAAGCTGGTTCTTGTTGAGGTGGGGACTCCAGGTATGCGTTGCTAAGTGGTTCGCAACAAAGTTGTCAACGCGCTGTCTCAGATTCTGATAGGCAGGCTAGAAACAGAGAAAAAGATACCAATGTTAAAAATCTCACTGTTACACAGTATCGACACTAACGCCCATAGTCTCAGGAATCCGTCTTTAGCAGTGTTAACATTTCTCAGGGCATCAATGTGGCAACAAAGTTTCATAGTTTGACAACCTTGGATTACCCTCCTGCTTCAGGATAATACAAGACTCATTCAAATACCATCTATCTAAAAGAAAACGTTTATAGATGAATACAAAGACAGATATACCTATTCATAGACAAGGGACCAGAACATAAGCTACCAAGAAATGTTACTGTTAGATGATCTGGAGCAAAGAAATGGAGAAGAGCAGACAGGAAGTGAGCCTCCATTGAACAGGGCATCCGAGTTGGACACTCAGTTTCACAGCACGGCTGGGACCAGGAAAGGCGGCCGCACAGGCACAGCCCGCAATGTAAGAGCAGGTGGGTGAGAAAGCATGGAGTCAGGAGCACTGGGGAGCCCCCTACCATTAAATCCCATTTTGTTAGAGGAGAGAATATAGAAACAGAGAGAAATGAGATTGGAAACACAGCTTGGAACCAGGCTCTGGAAGAATTCGGGGACCCATATACAAAGCCTGAAGTTATGGGAGAGAGACTGGGAACCCACAGCACATGTGAGCAGAGGGATATAGGATAGTTGCCCTGATATTCCTATGGTGAAAGAGGAAACAGACTCAAAATATTCGCAGGAAAGCAAGTAGTAAGTAGAAGAATGAAAATCTGTACTGGAGTGGCAAAAATGGGCTGAAAGGCGTGGATCCAAGAGAAATTATGAAGGGGCAACTGCTGGAAACAGGTATTATATTAGATGTAAGGCACTGGTTCTTAACTGGAAGCAATTTTGCCTCTCTCCACTCCTCCCCCACCCAGGTAACCTCCTGCAATGCCTGGAGACATCTCTGATTGTCACGGCTAAGAGGAGTTGCTAGTGGCATCCTACCAGGCACAGGACAGTCCCCCCCCAACAAAGGACTATCCAGCCCAAAATGTCAGCTGTGCTAAAGCTGAGTGCTACTGATACACAGGAAGCAGGACACACATTAAAAGGCCATTTCTATGCTGCCTGGAAGGACTGTCTGATTGCATGCTTCCTTGCTACAAGCTGTCCCCACCACTCATGCTCTCTACATCTTCTATGTGACTTTTAATGCAGATGAGTTTGAGTATTCCTGAATGATTTTAAGCAAAACTGTACAACCTCCATTTCTGCCGTCTGCTCCCTTACCCTTCAAAGTTTCTTCTCCAGTCATAAATTCTCATGATTTTAATTGTGAACACCTACCACTCCTTCTCCCTGTCCATCTGGCAAACTTCTCACCTTCAGAGCTCACCTAACCCGTAAAGTCATCCTGACGCCTCAGGGAGGCTTCCATGGTCCTTCTCCCATGTACTGTCTCTGATACACACTATCATTCAAGTAATTCTTGTGCTGTCTTGTATTTTTTTGGGGGGGGGGCTATTTATCTCTTTACTGAAGTATAAGTCTTCTCCTCTCACTTTTTTAACCTTTGTGTCCACACACCTTCTCACACTGCTGGGCAGAAAAGCAGCTAAAAAGTGTTATCAGATGAGAAGACTATCTAGGTTATGGAGATGAGAAAGATTTTATCCCTCTATGACACTTCTTTCAATTACTAGAATTTTGCTAATACCTATATTCTACCCTCTCTTCTATACCTATATTTAGCTGGGAAAGACTGAAGGCAAAAGAAGGGGGTGGCAGAGGAAGAGATGGTTAGATAGCATCACCGACTCAATGGACATGAGTTTGAGCCAACTCTGGGAGACAGTGGAGGACAGGGAAGCCTGGCGTGCTGCAGTCCATGGGGTCGCAAAGAGCTGCACACAACTTAGTGACTTAACAACAACAAATATTCTATCTGACTAAAACTAGTCTCATGATCATTTCCCATGTTCCTCCCCATTTATCCAAAATTCATGAACAAAACTAATTTTCTCCTCAATGATTCTAAAACATAATTATTCCTCCCAATATTCCCAAACCTCAGAAACATTAGGCTCAAATGTCACAACATAGTTAGCACTCTACTTGCCTATAAAACAACCTTCAATTTGAACTATAAAAGTTAAACCTCTTCATTTCCAAGTTCTCATTTAGGTAAAAAAGCCTAGTGATTACAACAGTATCTGTGCTCCATGTCTCTTCTGGGAAGAGCTCTCTCTTTTTTCCAGTGCTCCTGGCCAAAAGCCTCACATCATAGTGGCCCCTCCTTCTCTTCCACCCCTCACCCAAACCAGCAGCAAATCCCGCCAGCAGTAGCCTCAGAATACAGCCAGAACCTGAGCCCCTCCCATCCCCTCCACTGCTACCACTCCTTTGGAGCATTCTCATTTCCTGCCTAGATTATAGTTGACGACAGGCCTGCATCTAGTCTACTCTTGCTGTCTGAAGTCTGTTTTCCACAGTGCAGCTAGAGACAATCTTCTAAAGTTAGGGGGACCAGGTCATTTACTGTCCAAACCACATCACGACTGAAGTAAAGGGGGCACTGTTAATGACTCCACGAGGTCAAGCCATCTAAGGTGGAAGTCAGATCGTGTCCCTCTTCTGCTCTCACACCTGCCAGAGGTTTCTCAGCTCCAGTGAGTGCCAAACTTACCAGGCTCCGGCAGCTCTGTAAAGGGAGGGTGGCGGGGGCTCCTGGCTCCTACCCCTTTCTCCCTCAGCAGGTTCTGCCTTAGGCCTCCTGCAATTGCTGTGCCCCCCAGTTAGCTGCTCAGCCCCCTACAGCTGGAGAGCTCCTCCAGCGATGGCTCAAATGTCATCTCGTTCAATCTTCCCTTAACAACTTACGCAAAACACAACACCAACCCTTTCCACCCTCATCCTGCTTTCTCTGGCCCACAGAACCTCTCACGAGTGGTTTACTTTCTCTGATGGGCTTCGAACTTCACAGCAGCAGGGACTTTCTGTTCACTGCTGTGTCCCTTGGTACCTAAAACAATGCCTGGTGTATAGTAAGTATTTGTTGGGTGAATAAACTTACATTATTTCTGTCTCTGATTTTTCTTTTAAATCTGAAAAGAAATAGACAATCATTACGGTGACCAGGAGCCATTTCCAGCTGAGAAAGAATCCAAAAATTGGCCTTTACGACCTGGAGTGAAAGGGGCCACATTCACCTGGTCAGGGAGCACCCTGCCTAGTCCTGAGAGGTGGGCCTGCCTTGGTTTTTCCTCCTCACGTGCTAATCAGTGCACAGGAATGGCTTTGAAACCTGGCTCCCGGGATCTGGAGACCACAGCAGAGGAGCCCCAGCATCAGCTAGATCTTGGGCAGCATGTTATTGTCAGCACGTGCATTTGTCCCAGTTATCATCAGATTGTCAAACCAATGCTTCCTCTTTCCCCCCAAGAAATGTTTTAGGACTCCTCTTTGAGAGGCTCTGGCAGGAATATTACAGGCACAACAATATTCAGAGGGAATGTGGATGCAGAAAAAGTTGAGCCTTAAATACTGTAGCTCCCCACCCCCCAACCACTGGTGTATTTGAATTTTCAATCTGGATACACAATGATGACACATGGATTTGTAGGTTTCTAAGGACAGCAAAGTGAAATCTCTACTTGTCAAGTAAAAAAAAAAAAAAACAGCTTTACTTATTGGCAGTTGGGTAACATTTACTTCCCCATGTCCTATGAAATAAAAAAGGATGGAAGGAAGGGAGAGAGAGGAAGAAAGTCAACTGGCATCATTTTCAAACAGGTAGTTGTGCATATTCCCTAAAAAAAGAGAGAAAACTACGCACTACCTAAGTAGTAACTAAATAACTAAATACTAACTACATATCCCCAAGAAAATTGAATTTCGTGTGGTGCAGAAACTCCAACACCCCCCAAAAGCATATTCTATTTCTGGTCTACAAGGTGGGTCAGAGTTCTTAAAGGGGAAGACGTCCCCAGACTGTCAGAAAGGTTTCCCCAGAGGAGATAAGGGAATGGTGTGCCCTTCACCTCAAAGCCCTTTCCTCAAAGAAACAAGGTTCTTTAGAAGAGCTGAACATGCTATGTGAAAACCCTCACCCCACCGAAACTCTGAACCAATGAAGAAAAGCAGATCTAAGTTAAAAAAAAGTTTTCCCCTCCACTGTTTCCAACCAAAGCTTCCTGCTTCACATGCTTCTAGACCTACTGGGTTTCCATCCATCTACTAAACGCGCTTTCCCGTTTTCTTAACTCAGCCTTTACAGAAGCACCCAAGTTGACCCGCTCCTGCTAACCCCCCTTTCACTTTGACATTTGGTACAAACTCCCGTTCCCTTTCCAGCCCCTGCTCTTTTTACCCAGGAAACCTTTCCCCTACACCCCTTACTCTTCCCAACTCACTCTTCTGTCCAGTCCTTCCTCCACTTCAGTATCTGCCGTCACCTCTCCTCCGTCCTTTCCTCAGTTCCCCCCACCCCTCCCCTCTGACGCCTCCTCCCTTCTCACTTTAGAGCCAAGACTTGGCCTGAGCGATTAAATCAGTCCCTAGAGGAAACAAAAGCCTCATTTCCGTACCCCACCTTTCCATCGACCAGCTCTGCGCCCCTCACCAAGTCCAGCATTGCAACACTGCAAACAATTCGATTCATTACCACTTAGCGCTTTCTCCGAAGGACAAAGACCTGACCCTTACCAGCTATCTTCAAGAGGAGGCAGAAATAACTTGGGACACAAAGTAAACCGGGGCGGGAGGGAGGAGCTGGAAATCAGAGATGAAAGCGCCGTTAGCCTTCGCGCAGAGGAGTCTCCAAAAGAACCGTAACTCGGTGTGGCTCCCCCCTATATTCCCAGCACCTAAGCAGCGCCTGGCACACCGACTTAACGCTGGTCTTGTTAAACCAACGAAAGGCTGAGCGAATGAATGAACACGGCGAGCCCCGCACGGCGCCGGGCACGAAGCGGCCCCTGGGAGAGGAAGCGGCTGCGCAGGGACCTCCGGGGTCGGGAGACGGCGCGCTCCGGAGCGGCCCCGGGGCTGGGGACGCCGAGGCAGCCGCCGGCGCACCGACCGACGGCGGGCCCCCGCCGGCCTGCCCGGCCAGGCGCGGCCCGAGGGCTCGCCCCCGGCCCCCGCGCGCCCCCGGCGCCCCGCACCTTGGTGTCCACGTCGGCCAGGCAGTCCCTGCGGAACTGGTCGAAGAGGCCCTGGCTCTTGAGGTGGTTCACGATCATGGCCACGAGCTGCGGGTCCCCGGCGCCGGCGCCCGCTCCCCCGGCCGCGCCCGCGCCAGGGCCGGCCCCGGGGCCTGGCGGCGGCGGCGGCGGCTGCGGCTGCGGCGGGGGCGGCGGCGGCGCGGGCGGCGGCGGGTGCGGGTTGGTGGCCATGGCGGCCTGCGCCCGGGGAGGAGCGCGGGGATCCCCGGGCAGCGGCGCTCCTGGGAGGCGGCGGCTGCGCCGGTCCCGCCGCCGAGGGGAGCCAACGGGATGTTGTCACGGAACCTGCGGGCCCAGAGCGACCCCGGAAGTGCGACCCCGGAAGTGAAAGGGAACTAGGGAGCGGGGGGGGGGAGGCGGCGACGAGGGCGACGGAGCGCGTCTACGGGGGCCGCCGAGGGCCACTTCCGGCCTCCGCGCAGCGCAGGCGCTCTCGCGAGGCCGGGCTGCGGGGAGCCGGCGGCCGGGCTTGGCGTCCGGGGCGGTCGGGCGTTCGACCGGGCGCGGGCGCGGATCGCGGGCCGGGTCCCCGCCGCCGTGGCCTGTAGGCCTGACGCGCTGGTTCGCGCTTCCCGGGGCGGTTGAGGTCCGCAGACAGTCCCGCGCGAACGCGAGGGCAGCACGGCTTCCTCGTAACGCTCCCAGACCTCCTCGTCCGCAGCCTGCGATCTCCCTGCTGCCCGCCCCAGCCCCACCTTTTTATTTTTTCCCCTGGAGCGTCCTCCGTTGCTTCTGAGGCCAAGAATCCACGCGGGAAGACAATCCCCCAGGCTTTCAGCTTTCAGGGTGTTGCTTTTTATTAGTTTGATCATTTGGTGATGCTTACAAAGCACGCTCCCTAGGTGCCAGGCGTGGCGTTTCGTTTAGATGCATGAATTCACCCAGTCTTCGGAACAGCGCTCAACTAGCTCTCAGTTCGGTTCAGTCGCTCCGTCGTGTCCGGCTCTTGGCGACCCCATGGACCGCCGCACGCCAGGCCTCCCTGTCCATCACCAACTCCCGGAGTTTATTCAAACTCATGTCCGTCAAGTCGGTGATGCTGTCCAACCATCTCATCCTCTGTCGTGCCCTTCTCCTCCCGCCTTCAATCTTTTCCAGGATCAGGGTCTTTTGAAATGAGTCATTTCTTCTCATCAGGTGGCCAGAGTATTGGGGTTGCAGCTTCAGCATCAGTCCTTCCAATGAACACCCAGGACTAATCTCTTTTAGGATGGACTGGTTGGATCTCCTTGCAGTCCAAAGGACTCTCAAGAGTCTTCTCCAACACCACAGTTCAAAAGCATCAGTTCTTTGACGCTCAACTTTCTTTATAGTCCAGCTCTCACATCCATACATGACCACTGGAAAAACCATAGCCTTGACGGACCTTTGCTGACAAAGTAATGTCTCTGCTTTTTAAAATGCTGTCTATGTTGGTCATAATTTTCCTTCCAAGGAGTAAGTGTCTCATGATTTCATGCCTGCAGGCACCATCTGCAGTGATTTTGACCACCCCCCATCCCCCCCCCCCCTCACCCCCCCCCCCCCTCCGCCAAATAAACTAGCTATAAACTAGCACCAAGCTGCTATCACTTATTTGCACATCAGGAAACTGAGATCCGAGAAAGATTAACAGTCCAAGGTTACATAGCAAACCAACTGATTCTGGACTGAGTTTTTTAATATTTAAAATAATTATTAGTATACGATCAAAGCAAAGTGAATATTGCATATTTTTAATTAGTTGATAAAATGTTATAGTTATGAGAAAGTACATCTTATGGTGAGATGGATATTGTTGCTTTTTAAAACCCATAAATCTGTGGATGAATATGTCTTACTGCTAGAATAGGAAGGACTGAAAAACAGTTTTCTTCATATTTCTAGTTTTTGTAGCTGTGTAACCTGAGAAATTGAGTTCATTTAAACAAGTACTGTACCTGGAAACAAAGTTTTATTGTAGCGATATCACTCAATTCTTGATCTCAAAAAATTAGATTTGATAATCTTTGTGAGCTTTTTCAGTTAGGCCCCGTTTCAATTTTGTTGAAAGTCAAGACTTGAAAACCACCTAACTTCCTAAAGGGTTTGCCCAGTCCTTATTTTTCCAGTTTTTCAGTTTCTGGAAAATATACTAGGTAGGCTTTATCAAGACGTCAAATGATTGGAGCAAGCAGTTAAAAAAGAAAAACAAAAAAATGATATGAAGTGACTATGAATTAGACATTTTTTAAAAATAAGATGTATGTGCCTTGTTTAACCTGATAATACTCAAAATGGGAAATATCTAAACATGGCTCATTTGCATAAGTAGTTCTGGATAAAATGCTTTTTTTTTTTTTGATTACAGGTGGTTCAGTTTTGTTTTTGTCAGAACTTTGCAGCTAATGAACCAGCGCATTAAAGTTAAAACTGTCAAATATAGGAAATATTTGTTATTATAGCCTAATTAACAGCTGTTTTCATCATCAGACTAGCCAGATCAGCCCCATTGAATTTACTTTCTGTCAGAAACAGTTAGACTTCATTGTTTCAATTCAAATAAAGTGTTCATTTTGAGGAGTATAATGAAGACTTGTTTAATGGCTAAGTCTGTCTGCCTCTTGTAACCGCATGGCCTGTGGCCAGCCAGTGTCCTGTGTCCATGGGATGCTCCAGGCAAGAATACTGGAGTGGGTTGCCATTTTCTTTTCCAGGAGATCTTCCTGACTCAGGGATCAAACCCATATCTCCTGCTTAGCAGGCAGATTCTTTACCCCTGAGTTACCAGGGAAGCCCATACAATGTATAGAAAATCCTAAATATTCTAAAACATAATAAAATGAGAATTAACTATAGTTTAAATAGATAATTCACATTTGATTTTATAAAATGTGTGTTAGCTATCTCATAGAGTAACTCACACTTAAAAAGAAATGAGAATATTTGTATCCATGGATTTGTTACACTGGGTACACACATACCGGATACAGTGTAACTTTGAACAATTTTTTATCCTTGGAAAACATTCCAATTACATTGGAAAGAATCAGGGTCACTGACTGTACTGCTTTAGCTGTTCCAACCTGTTCTTGTTTCCACTTGAAGATAAGTCCTAGATTGGAGTACTGTGAATACATGAGGTGGAAGTAGGGTGACATGTAAATCTTAAAGAAAAAAAAAATCTGTTTTAAGTGATCATCATTTCTTACCAATGGCCTTGTTGTTTTGCTCTCTACTCTTATAATTTCTTTAGAAATGGTTATATAATTTTTGATAATAGCGAGGGTATATGACCTCTTGGCGAGGTCTTCAGAATAATTTGCCATTGCTCTCCTACCCCACTGTATGTATGTCTGAATTCAGAGCATCTCAACTAGAATCAAATACTTCATCCCTGAGTATGACTGAGCTTTCATTTGATTTCCCACGTTGGATGCTCAGGTGACAGTTAAACAGATTTTGCAAACACTTTGGCAAAGAGAGGAACCATGGTGGGCTATTGGGCAGCCCTTGGTATCCTTGGGCACCAGACGGCTGCCAATGATCCAGCTCCGGGGGTTTCTTTTCTTTTTTAACAGTCCAGCCAGCCCCGCTACACACCCCTACCCAATCCCCCAAACCCTGTTTCTGGGGCTAATCCTGTGAAAGTCAAACATCGCTTACAATGGTGATCTCCTAACCCCATGGAGTCTACCTACTTATTAGGCAGAGTGGCTTGTTCCTTTGCCCTCACATCGCCAGGCCCCACTCCCAACTAGGCCCCAGGCCTTACCTTCCATGATCAAAAGGCCAGTGAATATCATTTCCTAAGTGACTTTCCATCAGCTCAAAGTTCAGTTGAAATCTTGAATGTCTGAGAACTTTCACCCGATCTGGGATGAGCCTCCCAGTGCCGTGGGACACACAATGGTCATGAAACATCTCACAAATATCGGTCAAATTTCTGACCATGGAGAGGGACTGTGAAACGGACTACTTCCTGCCGTATCAGTAAACAAGGGTGTCACAGTTATCAGCGAGTGCAGCCCTCCAGTGTGGGCACTAAGGGAACTGAGGAAGGAGAAGAATGCCTGCCATGTAACAGTCACCACACGGTAGCCACTCCCTACGGTGAGCCCTGAGGAAAGGAAACTCAGGATATGAAGTCAGGATACTGGTCCCAGACGGGTGATGTACACATGAAAGGAATGATTTCAGTAAGCCCAGATGCTTGCATCCACACATATGTAGAAAAGCACTAAATTCCTGAACTTGAGATACCTGGTTTTCCTTAATTAATAAGAATCTTTTGATGTTTAGACTACCTGCCTGTTATTGCAAACTTCCACATAAGCTATCTCCACCCCCTGCCTCCTCACAACAGTTTTCTCAGGGTCACTTGAGATGCTGTCTCCCAGGCTTGAAGCCCTAAAAATTCCCACCAAATTAGACACAACCCTCAACTTCCAGGTTGTGACTACTTTCTAAGTCAACACTATTTCAATGATAACAAAACACATTTTAAGGTGGGATTCAGAACACTGATGGTTTCTGTAAGAGGAAGCAGATAATATGTATCATTAATATTTGTCTTTCCAGAGTGAACCTTGTGGTCACAGCTAATCTCTTATTTCTGTTGCAGTATATAATAATCAGTGACGGTGGAGTGACATTAATAGTTGGGAAGAGCATTATAAAGTGTTACTTTGATGGGGGGAATTGCTCTTTTCTTTCCTCAAACAACTTGAAGGAGTTGTCATGACTTGTGAAACAGGAGGGAAGGGGGCAGGGCACAACCTTTAAAAGAATGACATAGCCATAGGACTTGAAAAATCTTGGTTAGAGGGAATTCTCTTGTCCAGCAGTTAAGAATCTGCACTGGGATTACAATGTACCCCAAAGGGGGTACATTGATCCCTGGTCAGGGAACTAGGATCCCACATACTGTAGAACAACTGGGTCCCTGTGCCACAGCTGGAGAGTCCATGTACCCGCAATGAAAGATTGGGCATGGTGCAATGAGGATCCTGTGTGCTGCAACTAAGACTTGATTAAGCCAAAAAAAAAAAAAAAAATGGTTAGAACCAATCAGGTCCCGGATGGTGGACTATTCACCTTCCAGTGGACCATGAGCCTCATCAAATGCCCATTGTAATACATTAACATAAGCTGAGAGACACACCCACCAGTGCCAGGACAGTTCTGAGACTAACAATAAAATGCTCCAGAGTGGGTCGTGGCTCAATCCTTGCCTATTCTTCCAAATAATTACCCGCTCATTAGCCTATGAAATCACCTAGCCTGTAAAAACTAACCACACCATATTTTGAGGCTACTCGAACTTTCTGAGATGGACCACGCTTTGTTTGTGGATTGTGTGTGTTTGTGTGTGTGTGTGTGTGTGTGTGTGTGTGTGTGTGTGTGTATGTGTGTGTATCTGTGTGTGTGTATCTGTGCTCAGTCATTTCGGACTCTTTGCGACCCCAGGGACTGTAGCCCTCCAGGCTCCTCTGTCCATGAAGTTTTCCAGGCAAGAATACTGGAGTGGGCTGCCATTTCCTCCTCCAGGGGATCTTCCCGACCCAGGGACTGAACTCGAGTCTCTTGTGTCCCCTGCATCTGGCAGGTGGACCCTCTACCACTCGCATCACCTGGGAAGTCTGTGGGGTGGGCTTCTCTCAAAATAAATCCACCTCTTACCTATCACTTTGTCTCTGACTGAATCCTCTGCAACAAGACATCAGGAACCTCAGATTCACCAGGAGCACTCGGAGGTGAGAGTGGCACAAAGGGATGGCAAGGTGGCGAGGAGGAAGGACAGCTGGGGACATTACTCAGCAGAGGCTGGAAACCTCCCCATTCCCTGCCAGATTAGGAGTGGCCAAGAGTACCTGGATGAGCTGCAGGATTGGAGAGGGCAACTGAGTTCTAGCAGGTGGGAAGATAGGATATGGGTTTGGGATAGCAAGATAGCAATAATGACAACAGAGAATGAGGATTTGATTACAGAAGCCTCTGGGACATTGGAGCAGGAAATCCAGAGGAGCAAAAAAAATTCGTGATTTAGGGGGAGGATGTGAGTTGGGGGAGGAGGGAAAGAGAAGTTTTCTGATGAAATGGGACCTACCGATCACCTTAGTTATCCATACTTGGTGTGGGAGAGGCCTGTATGAGTCATCAGGAAAGTTAGCAGAGGTCCTCAAACTTTCAGTTCAGTCACTCAGTAATGTCAGACTCTTTGCAGCCCCATAGACTGCAGCATTCCAGGCTTCCCTGTCCATCACCAACTCCCGGAGCTTACTCAAATGCATGTCCATCGAGTCGGTGATGCCATCCAACCATCTCATCCTCTGTCGTCTCCTTCTCCTCCTGCCTTCAATCTTTCCCAGCATCAGGCTCTTTTCAAATGAGTCAGTTCTTCGCATTAGGTGGCCAAAGTATTGGAGTTTCAGCCTCAGCATCAGTCCTTCCGATGGACATTCAGGACTGACTAGTTTGATCTCCTTGCAGTCCAGCAGACTCTCAAGAATTTTCTCCAACACTACAGTTGCAACTTTAGTGAGCATTAATGACTCTCTGGGAGGACTTTTAAAACTGCTGCCCCCACCCTCAGAACCTCACTTTTGATAGGTGTAGGCCAGGGCCTGCTGTTCAGTTGCTAAGTTGTGTCCCCATGGACTGCAGCACACCAGGCTTCCCTGTCCTTCATTCTCTCTTCCAGTTTGCTCAAATACATGTCCATTGAGTTGGTGATGCCATCCAGCCATTTTATCCTCTGCTGACCCCTTCTCTTTTTGCCTTCAATCTTTGCCAGCATCAGGGTTTTTTCCAATGAGTCGGCCCTTTGCATCAGGTGGTCAAAGTCTTGGAGCTTCAGTTTCAGCAACAGTGCTTGCGGTGAATATTCAGTGTTGGTTTCCTTAAAGATTGACTGGTTTGATCTCTTCAAGAGTTAACAGATGCCCATAGATCACTATTTGAAAAACAAGGGACTAGACTAACTATGTCCCACAGGCCTTTATCTGTTTTACCTGTTTTTATAAATAAAGTTTTATTTAAACCCCATTCAGTTTGCTACCCCCAACCCCCACCCCCCACTGTCTGTGTCTGCTTTTGCAGCAAGGCCAGGGCTGAGACACAGACTGCATGGCTTGCAGCACTGAGAAGATTTACCCTCTGGCCTTTTATAGAAAAAGTTTGCCAATCCCTGGAATAAAAGGAGGTGGCAAAGGTGTAACTGTGACCCTTCAGAGCTGGGAAGCCTGTACTCAAGAACTTCTGCCTGTCACTAGATAACAAGTTGCTTCTCTGAACAATGAAGATAATGTCTCGTTCACAGGGCTGTGGTAACGGCCAAGCCAACTCACAGAAATGACAATGCGGCATGTATATTTGGTACAAGACAGTTTGTTATACGCTGCCCAGATGAAATGGATTATTGAGAACGAGTGGAGAGACTTCCCTGGTGGTCCAGTGGCTAAACCTCTGTGCCCCCAGTGCAGGAAGCCCAGGCTCGATCTTTGGCCAGGGGACTAGATCCCGTCTGCTGCAACTAAGACCCAGCACAGCCAAATAGATACTAAATAAATAAATAAGTGAAAAGAATGGGTGGAATCTGGACAAAGAGAGGGGAAATTCTGCATGCTGAGGAAGGAGTACGTGAAAGGGAAGTGTCCAAGTTGGCCTTTATTATATGGTACTGTATGCACAAGATGTGCTCAATAAATGCTCACTGAGTCAGTATCATATATTTATGTCATTTTGTCAGAAATGTTCTGTGACGTAGCCCAGTCAGTCAGCGCTCAGTTGCTCAGTTGTGTCTGACTCTTTGAGACCCTTTGGACAGTAGTCTGCCAGACTCCTCTGTTCAGGGGATTTTTCCAGCAAGAATACTGCAGTGGGTTGCCATTTCCTCCTTCAGGGGATCTTTTCGACCCAGGGATCGAATCTGTGTCTCCTATATTGAAAGGTGGATTCTTTACTGCTGAGCCACCGGGGATGTAGCCCATCAGTTATCTAGACTGTCTGTAAGTGTTCAGGCAGATTTGCTACTGTGGGAAGAAACTGCTTGTAGCTCTGGGGGAGGACGTATGGCAGACATGTGTACACGCGTGCTCAGCTGCTCAGTCGCGTCTGACTCTTTTCGACCCCAAGGACCATGGCCCGCCAGGCTCCTCTTGTCCATGGGATTCTCCAGGCAAGAACACTGGAGTGGATTACCACTTTCTTCTCCATGGCAGGTATACTTAGACAAAATTCTAAAATACGAATTGTCTCATCAAGGTTTGGGAAACTCTGAAGGCCATTTGTAGTCCCCTTATGTGATTGTTGGCCTTTTTGTCACATTTTTATTCCATGTTTTCTAGATATGTTTTTGTTTTCAGAAGAGGTTACTCCTTTTGTGCAGGTAACATTACTTTTTTCATATTTCTTTGCTTTCAAAATCTAAACTTCTAGCAGCTATAGCAACAAAATATATAAAAGTAAGATTTATTATGAAGTTAAGCAGCCATTGTCTATTAAAGTTACTGAATTGCTAGCTGTTTTGACAACTGGAATGGCAGTTTATCAAATGGCTTGAAATAAAAGGTACTGCTTTACATGCTTATAAAAATGGAAAGGAATTTTGCATTTAGAAGAGTTTGTCTTCAATATTATTGTTTTAATTTTAAAAATAGCCTTAAGGGGTCTGTGTGTGCATTTCATGAATATTCTTAATAATAGTTGGCTCCCTGAAAACTGAAAGTCACACCTCCTGGAATGAAATTAGAAAAGAGTAGAAATGAAATAAGATCTGTAGAAATGATGTAATATTATCTGAATCACCTAATTCCAATCCAGGTCTTCTGGGGAGAAATTCTGAGAGAAATGAAGAAACAGCGATTATAACCAAGAACTTGTATGCCTAAGTAATGAAATCATTCTACCTTTGAATAAAGAATCTTTTCAGAGGGAAAATGGCTGGAACATCATCTATGAAAGCTACAGATCCAAAGTGTCTAGAACTGACATTGTTTCTACAGAGAGCATGCATTTGCTAAAGGGTACTCACCGTTGAGATCATCTAGTCCATTTCTCTGTGATCATTAGACAACGTTTGAGTCAGATTTGGCTTTATATTTAACTTTGCCTCTAGGAAGAAAAAGTGCTGATTGGCAAATATAGTAAGCTTTCCACTTCGTGCTCCTAACACTCAGGAATGATTTCTTTAAAATTTGGTTTTAATTGGAAGATAGTTGCTTTACAATGGTGTGTTGGTTTTTGCCATAAACAACATGAATCAGCCTTAAGTATACACATATCCCCTCCCTCTTGAGTCTCCCTCTTAGCTGCCCCATCCCACCTCTCTAGGTTGTCACAGAGTATGCGGTTGAGCTCCCTGTGTTATACGATGCAGTAGCTGTCTACTTCACAGACAGTAACATTTCAAGTCTACTCTCTCAATTTGTCCCACCCTCTCCTTCCCCTGCTGTGTCCACCAATCTGTTCCCTATATCTCAGTCTCTCTTCCTGCTCTGTAAACAAGGTTCATCGGTGCCGTCTTTCTAGATTCCATATATATGTGTTAATATACACGTTTGTTTTTCTCCTTCTGACTTACTTCACTCTGCATAACAGGCTCTAGGCTCATCCACCTCAGTTCAGCTGACTCATCTCTGTCCCTTCCTTTGGCTGAGTAACAGTCCATTGTATATGTGCACCACAACTTCTTTAGCCATTTATCTGTTGATCCGTGGATGATTTTTATGCATAAAGCTCTAAGAGCTCGGTTAATGGTGAAACTATGTGGGATTCAGGTCCATTCTTTGTGTACTGATGACCACCTTCTGACCCTGCCGGACGGAAGACAGGCCCCCACACTGCGGTGAACAAACTGAGATGTTGCAGAGGAACACTTCCGGATGGGTCTGTCTTAGGTAACCTCAATTTCTCTTGGCTATGTTTTAAATTTAAACTCCACAGGTTCCTTGTAGAAAATGAAGGCAACACAGTTTACTGACAACAGTTAATCATGTAGAAATAAACCCTGGATCAAGGCTGCATCAATTAGAATGTCGACTAAAAAAGGATGCACAATGTTGAGAGTGTGAATTAAGTTTTATTTGGGGCAAAATGAGGACGGCAGCCCGGGAGGCAGCACCTCAGAGAGCTCCAAAGAGGTAGAGAGGGAAGGTCAAAATACGTAATTTTGGTGAAGGGGCAGTTCAAGCAATCAAACACTTACAAAAGGTTTTCTGCTAGCTACAAGGAACTGGTGTCACTGTGAAGGGATTTAGTGCTTTTCTAGCCTGGGGGCATGCAAGGATTGGGATCAGGATCTCAGTTTCTGATAATACCCATCTAAAGACCTGGTCCACCACTTTTCTTGGAGCAGAGGGTCTCGCTCTCCACGCTGAACTCCCTTCAGGCTGCGTCGAAGGTCAACAGCTGCGGCAGCACAGGATTCAACCCCTGGAAGGGGCAGATGGCGAATGCCCTGGGCGAGTGCCGGTTTGTGGTTGGCAAGAATTGTGCCTGAGGCTTTTGAAGTGTCCCTCTTTGGTGACCAGATCATAAGCAGATTTCTGGAGCTGTCAGCTGCCAGGTCCTCTGCCATGTGGATACAGCCAGTCTGCAGAAAACTGAGAAACTGCAGAGCAAAGCATGGGTAGGAGATGCACTGTCCTCCTGAAGAAGAAAAGTTAAAATTTTACATAACATCCTGCTCCTTCTGCTTCTGTAACTCAGCTTGCTCCCTTGTAAAGTCTGAGTCATGTAGCTCAGGTAGTCTCAGAAAGTGGGGATTCATAATACTCGGAACTGGAGCTTATCTCACTCACCCTTGTCCTGCTCTTTGCAATCTTCCAGCCCCTGTAAACTCACAAGCCCACTTAATCATGCCTGTCTGTGGATAAAAGCTCTGTAACCCCTTTGTTTGGGGCTCAGAGCTTGGAGAGTTACTCCTCTGGGCCCGCCGGCGTAATACACCTGAGTTCTCCAACTCTCCCGGCATGGTGCTTGGTTTCTCCAGGACTGGTTTCTGCAACACTCCACTTGTTCTTGTGGCCCAGCTGTACTTGTTCTTATCCATCGTTTGAATATGTGAAACAAATACCACAAACTCAAAGTCCTGTGGCTTAATATGGACCATGCCTTGTTGTGGTGATGAGGAGGGACCCAAATGGAAAGGGACTGTGAAAAATGATGGCGTGTGCTTGGAAGCCTGGTGAATAACAGCATTTGTCATTGTGTGCCCCCTTGGTGGGCTTCCCACATGGCTCAGTGGTAAAGAATATGCCTGCCAATGCAGGAGGTGCAAAGGATGTGGGTTCGATCCCTGGGTTAGGAAGATCCCCTGGAGAAGGAAATGGCAACCCACTCCAGTGTTCCTCCCTGGAGAATTCCATGGACAGAGGAGCCTGGCGGGTAGTCTGTGGGGTTGCAAAGAGTCGGACACTTCTGACACCTTCTTGGTAAACTGAGCCTTGGCTTGACCCTTAGTACTAGTCCATGCTGGCCTACATCAAAACATCAATACAAATCTGATATTCTTCAAGCCACATGGCTTGCCTTTTTTCATATTCATGTCTCGTTACACCAGGGAGACCATGGATCGGGTGGGGACAACTCTTTAAAAGTGTTGCCAAAGGCCAAGTTCACGTGCCCAACACAAGGTGAGGCCAGACAAACTGAAACATCAGACTGTGGAGCAGAGAAAGGTTTATTACAAGGGCCAACCAAGCAGGATGAGTGGCTTGTGTTCAGAAAACCTAAACTCCCTGATGGTTTTCAGGAAGAGGTTTATAGGTAAAATTTGGGGTGAGGAGACTTCCCTGGTTGTCCTGCCAATGCAGGGGACGTGGGTTTGGTCCCTGGTCCAGGACGATCCCACATGCCCTGAAGCAACTAAGCCTGTGCACCGCGAGTGCTGAGCCCACGAGCTCCAACTACTGAAGCCTCCATGCCTAGAGCCTGTGCTCTGCAACAAGAGACGTCACTGCAAGGAGAAGCCCTCACACCGCAACTAGAAAAAGCCCTGGCACATCAATGAAGACCCAGCACAGCCCAAGATTAAATACATGGAAATGTAGTTTAAAAGACTTTTTTCTGATTGGCTGGTGGTGAGGTAATAGGGCGGTGTTCCAGGAATCTTGGGCTTAGGCTATAGCTACCATCCTCCATCTGGGGTGGAGGGCCTTAGTTCCTGCAAAAGAACTCAAGGGTATATTTTATGTATATTCCTTGGGGAGGAACCAGGACCCAGCTTTATTGCTGTACCATTGTTTCTTGACTGCTCCTCCATTGTTTCTGCATTCTTTCCTTAGTTGGTTAAGGTTTGAATCTGCCCTTTGGCACTCAGGGAGGGTCTAGGAGGCCTAGACCTTTTCCCTACAAAAAAGAAACAGGAAATGGAAAGGCTTTTGAACCTGAGAGAGCCCCCACAGAGTCCTCCTTGATTTCAAAAGCAGGAGCTTATCAGAAAGATCTGACTCAAGAATGATGTCCTTGACTTCCCTGGTGGTCCAGTGGTTAAGAATCCACCTTGCAAAGCAAGGGATGAAGGTTTGACTCCTGGTGAGGGAATCCTGCATGCCACAGGGTGAAGCCAGAGAAAGAAAAACAGGAAGGGTGAGGGAAGAAGCTTGTGTTTGCAGGCATGATGATGAAGAGATAGAACCTGGGAGCATTTGGAGCCACAGCAGGGTTTACATTCCAGCTTTGCTGTTTTCTCACTTTAGGACTCTGGACAAATCCATCAGCTTCTCTGTGCCTTGTTTTTTTTTATTTGTAAAATACAAAGAGTAGTAGACCCACTGTAGGGTTTTGGGGAAGACTGATTGAGAGCACTCATTCATTCACTGCAAGGAGATCCAACCAGTCCATCCTAAAGGAAATCAGTCCTGAATATTCATTGGAAGGACTGATGCTGAAGCTGAAGCTCCAATACTCTGGCCACCTGACACGAAGAGCCGACTCTTTGGAAAAAGCCCTGATGCTGGGGAAGATAGAGGGCAGCAGGAGAAGGGGGTGACAGAGGATGAAATGGTTGGATGGCATCACTGACTCAATGGACATGAGTGTGAGTATGCTCTGGGAGTTGGTGATGGACAGGAAAGCCTGGTGTGCTGCAGTCCATGGTGTTGCAAAGAGTTGGACATGACTGAGCGACTGAAATGAATTAATTTCTTAGCCAGATATTCAAAGGGACAGCGCTCTTTAAGCCATGTGATTTCCCAATAACTTTCAAACCAGACATTCCTCTTCTAAAACTTTAGTTGAGTGGTGTTTAAGTCACTTTTGGTTTCTCCTCCAAAGAAAGTCTTTGAACTAGCTTCTCTTTCTAAAAATCTTTCCCACTGGCAACAAGCTTGGGCTCCTACTATGTGCCAGGAAATGTTCTGGGCGTGAGAGAGGATGCAGGTGAGCTGGATAGATGAAACCTTGCCATCAGCTCTTCCATCCTAGTGAAATTCTAGGTGATCCACAAACAAATGCATGAATAACATAGCAAGCAAAGAGAAGTATTCTGCCTCCTAAGCTGAAGTAGAGGGATGCAGTGGAGGTTGACTTGACAGCAGCTCACAGGTCATTCTCAGATGTGAATGTCACAGTGAGGCCAGCCATAAGGAAAGAGGAGTAGCTGGTGCAGGGAGAACAGCTGAGGCTGGATTCCTGGGGCAGGAATCAGCTTGATGCATTTGAGGAACAGAAATGTGGTCATTGGAGCTGGAGGATATTGGGAGAGAGGAGTAGCAGATGGAATCAGATCACCTGGGGCTTTGACCACAGGAGAGGAGATGTGTTTTCAGCGCAACAAAAAGCCTGTGGAGAATTCTGAACTGGCAGATAACATGATTTCATCAGAGATGTAATATGTCCACCCCTGGTCCTGGCATGGGAAACACACCGCGAGTGTGTTAACTGCTGTCATTTAATCCTCACGCCAGCCTACGCGATGGTCACTGTGAAAGGAAGTCATTTCATACCTGATCAGGGACAGAACTCTGTGGGCTGGTGTGATCCTCAGCCTCTTTGGGAGGGACCTAGGATTCCTAGTACAGCTCCGGACTGTTTTTCTGATGGACTTGAAAGAAATTTAGCTTCCTTCTGGGGAGTTAGGTTGACTCCACTCTGCTCTTGCTGTTTAGGTGGGCCAGGTAACCCTTGACCACATATTCAAAGGTGCAGGGCTCTTTAAGTTGCATGACTTCCTAATAACCTTCAAACCAGATATTCCTCTTCTAAGACTTTAGTTGAGTGGTGTTTAAGTCACTTTAGTTTCTCCCCCGAAGAAAAAATCTTTGAATTAGCTTCTTTTTTTTTCAAAAAGTCTTTCCTGTTTGCAACAAGCTTGAAATGAAATGTGGATAAATGTTTATACTCAATTCATCCCCCAAACTGCTTTGACAGTGTCACTAATATCAACATTCCTCAGACAAGGAAGCTGAGCCTGAGAAATGTTAAGTAACTTGGGCAATGCCACAGATTTCCACCCAAATATTATGCATTTAAGCACTCCACTGTGCTCCCCACAAGGAAGACCAAACTCCACTTGAGCCAGTGTTCCAAGAAGCAAAGCAATTCTGAACCTGAAGGGTGATCTGGTCCCCACTCATCATACTTTCTTTTATTGCAATTCCATTGCTACCTGTTTTATTTTATGTTTTTAAAGGTATTCTGTGACTCTCTGTGACCTCTCTTTATTCCCCCAAGATATATATGTGTTGTAGTTCATCTCCACTCCCACTCTGATTTGCTGTTTGATTTCTAAGTTTTAATTTGTTTTTGTTTTTTTTTTGGGGGGGGGCTGTTCTATGTGGCATGTGGGATCTCAGTTCCCTGACTGGAGATTGAACCCATGACCCCTGCAGTGGAAGCGTGAGGTTTTAACCACTGGACCACCAGGGAAGTCCTAATTTGTTCTTTCACTAATTGAACCCAGTCCTAACTAGAATGGAAACTTTTCTCCTGTTTGTCAAGATTCACAGAATCTGTTTTTCTGGTTTACAATGTCTCTTATTCGAATAGTCTGTGCATCCAAGCCCAGAGGTGTAAATCATTAGTGTCTATGATTCATGCCAAACATACAACCAGACTGTGTGTCTGCCAAACTGAAATAAACAATGCACTAGCCCTGGAGAGAAAAATCCTGACTGATATCACTGAAGGATGCTAAAACACTCCCGATCATTTTGGACTGGAGGACGGGGGAAGTCCTGATGTCTAACCAATGAGCCTAATTCTCTTAGAATGAAATTGATTCCATAGATGTACTGGAATCAGTTTAAATAAGCTCATGTTAAATTTTCAGGAAATTTGTGGAGTAGTTGATGCCACGTTGGTAGCTTCAAATTGGCCACAGAGGGAGTATTTATACCAGAGAAATTGGCAAAAGCCACAAACCAGGGCTTTCATACCCCATAGAGCCAGTTTTTAAACACTCAGCGGTACACCACTGCAAGTGCCCTTCTGGCTCCTGCTTTCTCCTGCCTAGTAATAGAACAAGAGGATGTGGGGAAACAGTGGCACAGTTTCCAGGACAGGTTTGTGCTGGCCTCTGTTTTCCTGCCTGCATTTTTCCTTCTCATACACACTATCAAGAGATCTGTAGTCAAACAGACCCCTGGCAGAAATGCAGTTCACTGTTATTTCCCCTCAGTTGAAGCCCAGATCCCTTACTACTCACTCTGTGACTCGGGCTGGCCTGTTATTCACACCTCTAGATCCTTTTTCTCATTGCTATAACAAGGGTAATATTTCAGCCTCATAGCTTGCAAGTTACACGTGATGGACAAGGGTACTGAGGAAAGGCTCTGCTTGGAACTTGGTGCATTCTAAGCCTCCAGGTAACACTGCTGCTGCTAAGTCGCTTCAGTCGTGTCCGACTCTGTGCGACCCCATGCACTGTAGCCCATCAGGCTCCTCTATCCGTGGGATTCTCTAGGCAAGAGTACTGGAGTGGGTTGCCATTTCCTTCCTCCCAATAAATAGCTCTAATTAAAAGAATGTTATTATTTACTAGGTATTCACAGACACTCACCCGGAGAAGGCAATGGCACCCCACTCCAGTACTCTTGCCTGGAAAATCCCATGGATGGAGGAGCCTGGTGGGCTGCTGTCTATGGGGACACAGAGTCGGACACGACTGAAGCGATGCAGCAGCAGCAGCAGCAGCAGCAGCAGAAGCAGCACAGACACCCAAACAGGAGTCCTGCCCTCGTGGCTGCTATTGTTGTTCAGTCGCTCAGCGATGTCCGACTCTTTGCGACTCCCTGGACTGCAGCGCCCCAGGCTCCTATATCTTCCACCATCTCCTGGAGCTTGCTCAAATTCATGTCCATTGAGTCGGTGATGCCATCCAACCATCTCATCCTCGGTCGCCCCCTTCTCCTCCTGCCCTCGATCTTTTCCAGCATCAGGGTCTCTTCCGCTTCCAGAGTCAAGGCCTCCCCTCTGGTCCAGGGCCCTGAGCCAGCCTGGCTTGCACCAATCCGCCCACAAGACGGCGCTCTCCGCCCGCCTGTGCTAGGTGAGGCGGGAGCCCCTCCGCGCTGCGACTCCCTCGCCACCCGAGCCACAGCAGCCGCGCGCGTTCTCCTCTGCATTCAGCGCCGGCCTCCCAGTGATGCCTCAAGCGCATCGAGCTCGACAAGCTGCTTGGCTAGAAGGAAGTGGGAGAGAGAACCCTCTCTTGAAACATGTTGATTGGGCCTGGATGGCTTTTCATTGACATAAAGAAGAAATTTTGCGACTCGCTGTGCAAAATCTTTTGATTCGCTGCAAGGGTGTTTTTAAGTGGTAAGAAGCTGAAGCCTTTGGGGGATTTTTTTTTTTTTTTTTGGCTGTGCTGGGTCTTTACTGCGGCCCACGGCTTTTCTCCTTATTGCTGCGCGTTAGTCTAGTTGAGGCGAGCAGGGGCTCCTCCCCAATTGTGCTGTATGGGGTTTCTTGGTGCGGAGCAGGATCGAGGGCTCTAGCGTGCGGGCTCAGGAGTTGGGGTGCATGGGCTTAGTTACTCCGCGGCATGTGGGAATCTTCCTATACCAGGGACTGAATCGGTGTCCCCTGCATCGCAAGGCGCATTCTTAACCCCTGGGCCACCAGGGAAACCCAGGGATTCTTTCTGTTCTCTTTTGTCTCTCTTGGTTCCTTTATCCTCATTCTCCAGAATCCTCAGGGCAACCTGATAGAGTAAAACCAAGATGTCGTCAGCAATCAGACAGACTTAGATTTGACATGTTTCTGAGGCCTATCCGTTGAATGACCTTGGGGTACTTGAATTTCTAACTTTCAGCTTCCTCATCCACAAAATGGGGCTATCTATCTATCTTATCTACTATCTATCTGTCCTCTCTCTGTCTCTTTCTATCATCTGTCTGTCTTGGGCTACTCCTGTACTTCACAACCTCCAACACGTTAGATTCACCTACGGAACTTCTCAAGTATAGTTGCTTCCTTGGCTCTAATCTAAAAAAAGATCGATTCAGCCGGGCTGTTTTAGAACTTCCCGGGCGAGTCTATGTGCAGTGAAGAGGGTTCAGAAGGGCCCAGGTCCTGTGATGAAACCTCTCTAAGCCTCAGCGGGCTCACATGCTCAGAACCTGCAAGTCCCAGATCTCAACAGCTCATACAAATGCAAAATGAGCTCTTGACCAATAGCCATTTTGTGCATGCCGTCCTTCGCCTGTTCAGAATAGCAGGCAGGGCAGTCTCTTCGCCATCCACCCTTTGTCTCCAGAGGCCTTTCCTGGGAAGCCTAAGAACCTTTGTTGTTGCTCTTTGAGTGAGAAGAACAATATCTGGGGTCCTTGGCCCCTACTGAAGCTGGGCAGAACCCGTAGTCAGGAGAAATGTCAGCTCTTGCTGTGGTTCCACAGAGAACAGCAGGCGATGCTCCTTCTCCTGGGCTGCCCTTGGTCAAGGATACTCTTCTCTCCAATTGGCCCGGTGGCTGGGGATGTGGCCAATCAGAGGTCTGCTCTTTCATTTCCTATCAAAAGCAACCATAAGGCCCAGCCCATCCCCCAAGAGCAGTGTCATGAATTGAACAGCATCCACTCACTGCCCGGAACAAGTTGCTCCATCAGCCTTTGCCCGGTGGCCTGGTCCATACTCTTCCTTCTTGATGAATTTCCTCTTGGAGGTCCTTCTTTTTCTTCCCACCATCTGGCCTCAGGTAGATCCACCAGTGTCAGATGTGTTCTAGTAAATATAGGAAGTAGATAAATACCGACTCAGTTCTCCCAGAAGGCTCCCTGGCCCACCGTGTAGGTTCACATCTGTAAACAGTACAGGAGGAAGGATTCATTATCAATTTGCTTATCAGCCTCTTCTAAACTCAGGCCCTTTCCAAGCCCATCTCTACTAAAAACAGTCCCTTTCCCCAAACCAGCAGGTAGGAATGCATATGTGTAGCTCCGGGGGACTACTGAAATGATTGTTTCCAAGATAAAGGGCAACTTGCCTCCAAAGTAAGTTCAGATTTTCACCCTGGAGCATATAAAGTAACCAAGATGGTAGTTTTCTCTTCCTTTTTTTTTTTTTTTTAATATTAAGTATTTATTTTTGGCTGTGCTGGGTCTTCACTGCTGTGCAGGCTTTTTCTCTAGTTGTGGCGAGTGGGGGTCACTCCTTGTGGTGGTGAACAGGCTTCTTATTGCTGTGTCTTCTCTCATTATGGGGCACAGGCTGCAGGGCCCCGTGGGCTAGGTAGCTGTGGCCCCCAGGCTCTAGAGCCAGGCTCTAGAGCACAGGCTCAGTAGTTGTGGCTCATGGGCTTAGTTACTCTGTGGCACGTGGGATCTTCCTGGATCAGGGATCAAACCCGTGTCTCCTGAGTTGGCATATAGGAGACACCAGGGAAGCCCCAAGATAGTAGTCTTCTTAGTTTCAACTAATTCTAGGATTTAAACTCCTCTGGGCAGCCCGTGATATGTACAGGCAGTTGATATGAATGGCAAGCTTGCAGGGTGGCTGAGAATGACAAATGAGATGAATTGTAGAATGAACAATTAGTAATGGATTATTATTACCCTTGTTTCTGTTACGCTCATCAGCATCTAATCAGAGTTGCCCCTTAACGGCGGGTACCCCAGGACCAAGTTATCTCCACTCTCCTTCCTGCCTTCCTGCAGTAGTCAGTGTAGGGATCCAGAGCCCTGACCAGTACGACTCGGGGGTCCCAGGTTCTCACCCCTAAGCTGTGGGCCAAGTGTTACTTGCTGTCTTTCCCTCCTATTGTAAGAATTCAAGAAAGCAACTTTTGGTCAGAAGGCCTTTGTGTTGGTTTTTAAGCTTTCTTTCTCCTCCAGATAGACCCAAATGTCTGCAAGGGATTAGGAGAAAATTGGGGAAGGCCTGTTTTGAGCCATGTTATCCAACATGGCAAACCCAACACCCTAAATATGAAAGCTTCCCTGATAGCTCAGTTGATAAAGAATCCTCTTGCAATGCAGGAGAGCCCGGTTTGATTCCTGGGTTGGGAAGATTCGCTGGAGAAGGGAACGGCTACCCGCTCCGGTATTCTTGGGCTTCCCTCGTGGCTCAGCTGGTAAAGAATCCGCCTGTAATGCGGGAGACCTAGGTGCAATCCCTGGGTCGGGAAGATCCCCTGGAGAAGGGAAAGGCTACTCACTCCAGTATTCTGGCTGGAGAAAGAGTCAGACATGACTGAGCAACTTTCATTTTAAAATATGGAAGCTATCCGGTACTTGCCTGACCTTTCAGGAGAATGCAGTCTTGGATCTTGAGTCTCTCATGATTCCTTGGGTCTGCTGTCCATTTCTCAGGAATCTGCAAGTGAGGGGGCTTGTAATGAGCTCCCCTAAAGCTACAACTGTTGTCCTGCTTGGAAGGCTAAACACTCTACCCCAGGGTGTTAGTGCCTGCTGATATTTTAAGAAATGTGTTCATGTCTCTCCCTGGAAGGTCGATTTGGGGGTCTTGCTGCAGTTGCTTGCTATGGCTGATGTGGGCTTGGTTTCCTTAGGGGCTGGCCTTGCCTCTCTTGTGGGTGGTCATGAGACATATTCTGGAAATGGTGCTGACTTGGCTCAGTGGTTGACTGGATGAAGCAGGAAGGGAGAGGATGTTCAGGTGGATATGTTTCCTCTAGAATGAGTATTAGCCGACTATAGCCCAAGTGGCGCTACTGGTAAAGAATCTGCCTGTCAGTTCAGGAGATGTGGGTTTGATTCCAGGGTCTGGAAGATACCCTGGAGTAAGAAATAACCCATCCCGATATTCTTGCCTAGAAAATCCCATGGACAGAGGAGCCTGGTGGGCTACAGTCCATGGGGTTCCAAAGAGCTGGACATGACTGAGTATGCACATACAACTATAGGCAACAGGTCAGATCTAGCCTGATGCCAATTTCTGTTTTTACCTTTTTATTCTGAAATAAGCTAAGACTTATTGGCCACCTATTTTGTAAATGAAATCTTATTGGAACGTTACCACACTTATTTGTTTACAGACTGTCTGTGGATGCTTTCCTGATATCACAGAATTGAGTCATCTCAACAAACAAACAATGTAGGATGTGGAAAGCCTAAAGACTATGCCATCTGTCTCTTTGCACAAAAAGCTTGATGAGCTCTGTGCTGGAGTCAAAGATGCTTCTCACAAAACTGCCTCGAATTTCCTCCTTGCTGCCACCCAAAGGCCTCAAGATCCCTGTCGAATCAGAGAACTCTAGAGTAGGCACGGGGCATGAGTGGGCAGCCAATGCAATTTCCCTCTGAGACTGGAATCTCCCAAGGATAACTTCTCAGGAGATTCCTTGGGGATCAGATACACCATTGCCTGAAGGGGTTAACACCCTCTTTGGGAAGTTGTGGCTGTTGGAAAATGATTCCTTCCTTATATTGAGCTAAAATCTGGAGGAAAGAAAAGTTGTTGATGCCATCTGCTGCCTTGGAGGAAGAAGGAAGACTATTTTCAGCAAGATGGGCTGTGAAGCCTGTCTTGTGTGGAGTGGTCTGATGGGTGTGAAGGAGATGTGTGGAAGTTGGGGTGCTCTGAGCAAGAAAAGATGCTGGCTGCTTCTAGAGAGATGGGTCCAGAGAAGGGATGTGGAGGGGCATGGCTGGACCGGGGCAGGTCCTGTTGGTTCTCCCCTGAGAAGACTTCTGTTTTGTCAGGGGACAGGTCTGTTTTCCCTGGTCTCTGATGAGATACACGACACCAGCAGGAAAGCAGACCAAACTGAAAGCAAGAGAACAAGCGGGGCTGCAGAGTGGGCTGCTGCTCATGGTGGGATTAGCGAAGGCAAGCTGCTCCGTCAGCGGAGTGCCTCCTGGGCCCATGCTTGAAAAGGCAGATCTTCAGAGTTAGCAGCAACAATTTGGTAGCCTTGCACACTGTCAGTTCTATCTTGCTGCTTTTAAGCCATCTGACCTCACTTATTTTTATTTACTTTTTGACACGAGATCATTTTTTATATCCTATTTTTAACTCACTCCCAACCGTATAACACATGTCTTTTCCCACGTTCTGGATTCTGGATAATTCAGCCACAGTTGTCTATTTTCTGATATTAGACATGGGTTTCATGTCCAAGTTGATGAAGCATGGTGTGCTAGATGGACAGACCTGGGTTTGAACCTAGTTTAGTCACCTCCAATCTGTGGGTTTGTATTCCCTGCCTAAATTAGTTTGGTTCTTAATCTCTTTGATTACTCAAGAATTATGGTTCTTTCATGTAGGAGTTTAAGAGGTGTTATTAAAAGACCAGACCAGAGACTTCCCTGGTGGTCCAGTGGTTAAGCCTCTGCACTTCCAATGCAGGAGGCATGGGTCTGATCCCTGGTAGGGGAACTAAAATCCCACATACCTGTGGTCAGAAAAACAAACAAACAAACAAACAAACAAAAAACAACACATAATAATAAAATGTCACTTAAAAAATGACACAAAACACCTGGTTGAGAGTGTTTAGTTTTAGAGGCTATAATAACTAAATGTCGATTCTTTTTCCATTTTTTTATAAGCTCGACCAGTATTTGTACAAGATGCTCCAGACAAGGCAGAGATGAATGTGATTTGGGTCAGGATCGCAACTGGGTTTTATTTCATACGCCGGCTCTCACAGAGAGTGCTGCTTCAGGGAGAGCTGCGTGGAGATGGATTTTAAGGGTCAGTAGGAAGAGTGTCATAGTTGATTAGCCATGTCCTTGGGCTCTGGAGGGGGCGGAGGGGGACATGCATGCTGAATGTCGCTGACACAAGCCCTGCTTTGGGGGACTCAGAGCTAATGGAGGGTGAAATTCCTGGAGAAGCGTAAGAGCGGTGGTAGCACTTCTACTTATGTTATGTCCGGAACCCTCTCGTGAATCACTATTCCCATTTTACATGTGAGGACATGGAGGCTCAGACAGGCTGAGTAATTTTCTTCCAATGTAGAAAATGCGGGCAATGAGATCTGAACGCAAATCTGTCTGACCTCAGTGGCTTTTGTTTGCAGTTACTAACTTTTTAAACTGGGGTGTTCAAATTGAACTTCTTTTTGAAAGATGAGGTCAACTTTGGATACTTTAGGATTTGTCAAAGTGTGGTCGTCTTGTGTCCAGCTTGATGAGTTTTGATTACACCTGGATCATTTAAATACCCCAGTGAAGCCATCAATTAGTGTATTTGGCTCTGTCGAGTTTTAGTTGCGATAAGTGGGATCTTTTGCAGTGGTGAACTGAAAAATTTATTGTATATCAGAAGTGAGTAAGAATGACTTATTTTTGCATATGAAATGGTGTTGGGGTCTAGGTTGAGATATCCTTTTCAAGAAGAAGAATGTTTTGTGGGATAGACAGGGCATGAAGCCTATTTTCCCTTGGACAGGACTATCTCAAGCATCGTCAGGATGTCTGCTCTTCTTGGTACTCAACCCTGAAATGCCTTTGTGCATCCTCTCACCATAGTGCCAACTAGTCCTGTAAATTTCCACAATACCCTTGAGGATGGTATCACTCCCACGAGAATCACGGTTCTAACTCCACTCCCTCATTTTACAGATGCGCGAATCACTCTCTTGAAAAAGGAGGAACTTCTTCCCAATTCTCACAGGGACTTAGAGATTAATCATCAATTGCAGTCTCCTGACGTTTTAGTCTAAATCAGGAATCCATCCATGCACAGCAGTTGCAGCTGGAGCTTCGAGTCAAACAGATTTGGGTTCAAATTCTGGCTCTGCTTTTAGGCAAATGGCATCATCTTTCTGAGCCTCTGTTTCATCTTTTGCAAAAATTAGGATTAAAAGTAGCATTTCCCTTAGAGACTTGCTATGAGGATTCAGCAGAGTTATTTCCATAAATTCCTGACACAGTGAGATCTCAATATACAGTAGCTCTTACTTGTTGTTGCTCAGTTGCTAAGTGGTGTCCAACTCTTTGCAACTCCATTGACTGTAGCCTACCAGGCTCCTCTGTCTATGGGATTCTCCAGGCAAGAATACTGGAGTGGGTTGCTATTTCCTTCTCCAGGGGATCTTCCTGGATGAGGGAACAAACCTGTGTCTGCTGCATTGACAGGCAAATTCTTTGCTACTGAGCCATCAGGGAAGCCCAGTAGCTATTATATTAACCCTTTAAAGCTCATTTATCTAAGTGCCCGCAGAAAATTGTGTATCGTATGCTGGGAGAATTTTCCTCTGCAGAGAAACATTTGTCTTTATAGTTTGTCTTCAAACCTTCAAATCGTCCTTTTCCAGGGCAGAGCGTCCTTCTAATCCCCCTCCCACCACAGCTGTCCTAGAGCACAGTTAAAGACTAAGCATCTTGGCCTAAGTAGCTCAGAGCATTTTGACAACTTAGCCCCTTATTTGAAGAGTGCAAGAAAGAATTTTGGAGCTGCAGCTGATGTGAAAAGAATGAAGAAAGAGGATGAAATTCTGTGCCAAATGCATGGTCGAGTTTTCTCATTTTACCAACACCCCATGAGGCAGGAATTGTTTATTATCACCTCTATTTTTGGTCAGTTCAGTCGCTCAGTCATGTTCGACTCTTTGTGACCCCATGCACTGCAGTACACCATGCTTCCCTGTCCAACACTAACCTCCCGGAGCGTGCTCAAACTCAGGTCCATCGAGTCGGTGATGCCATCCAACCAGCTCATCCTCTGTCATCCCCTTCTCCACTTTACACCTGAGAAAATGAGGACTTGAGCTATTAGGGCCCTTTATTGAAGTCACACAGAGACAAGATGGAATCAGGTTTGCTGGACGTTCTCTTAATGTGGATGCTTTCAAAAGCAGATCCTGATACAAAGATTTGGGTGCAAACATTCTCTTTGGGAGAGGGTTTTTTTTTTTAAAAAATATTATTATTTTTTTAATGCAGATTTTAATTTTATTTAAATTTTTTTTTATTATTTTTATTTTTATATTGTAACAAATTCAGGAAAGATTTTTTTCTTTACATTATTGTTGGTTTTGCCATACATTGACATGAATCTGCCATGAGTATACATGTGTTCCCCTTCCATAGACCCCCTCCCACCTCCCTCTTGATACCATCTCTCTGGGTCATCCCTGTGCACCAGCCCTGAGCACCAGGTCTGAGCATCATGCATCAAACTTGGGTTGGCGATTCATTTCACATATGATAATTTACATGTTTCAATGCCGATTGGGAGAGGTTTTTTTGATAGACTTATGGCCTCTCAGCTTTGATGCGCCCTTCAATACTGGGGGAAGATCCCCTGGAGAAGGAAATGGCAACCCACTCCAGTACTCTTGCCTGGGAAATTCCATGGATGGAGGAGCCTGGTAGGCTACAGGCCATGGGATCGCAAAGAGTTGGACACAACTGAGCAACTTCACGGGTGATAAAGGAATTTCTTTTAAGTATCTCTCCTTTAACAGGAACATGTTGCTGAGCTTTCTCAGATGAGGAGGCTGGAGGGGTGTTGCTGGAGGGGGAGGGTCTCCTGCCATTTCTCTGCCGTATGAGCCTCAGTTGCGGGTGCAGGGGCATTCAGTGGAACCTGCCCACGGGTAAAAACATGGTCCTTCTGTAACTCTGCTGCCTTGGTGTGTGGCTAACCTTTGTGCAACCCCCTCGGCCTGGAAACTAGACTCAGAAGCACAACTCGCGTGCTCTGAAGGACTCCTGCCCGCTGACGCCCACATTCCACATCCCCACAAGTCAAGGGGTGCTAGACTGCTCCCCCAGAGGGACTCTGGAGGGTGGTTTCGTGCTTGCAGCCCCTCCAGACCAGCGCCCGCCTAGCCAGAGCTGCAGACTTCTCTACTATCCTGTGCGCTGAGCCACACCTTTTCCAAAGACGCATGAGTGCCCCCCATCTTTGCCTGTGGGTGCTCAGCCTAAGCCACAGGGTGCCTTATACAGTTACTCTTTATCACAGCTAATGGTTTTTTGTGTTACACTTCCTCTGGTTAAGTCACTGTGTATTCTGTCTCCTGATTGGACCCAGACTGTCATAGCAGGTGATCGCTGGAAGAAGGCGAAAGAGTAGGGAAGAGAAAAAAGCCAATAAGGAAAGTATTAATGAGTGGATCACTATTATTGGTACTTGGGACACAATCACGCTTGTGTCCTTTGAGACTCTAAGTGCCCCAGCAAGAGGCAAGAGGGCTGGATATTTATCTCCCAACTCCTGTCCCTCATTGATTGAGGGCTGCGGTTGGGAACTTTAATTCCCTGGCACTTTGGTTCTGCCCGGCATGCCTGGACTGTCCAAGGCCTATTTTCACTTGTGTAGTTAGAAAAAGCCCTCAGGTAGAGAGAAACAGATCCTTGATGGTAATATCCCTGTGAGCGTGGGAACGTCCGGTGCTACAGGTGACCTGTAGGGTGGACCGGGGATGGGCACAGCCATGATGCAGCCTCTACAGACCTGTGGGAGGCTGGGTGGCAGATGAATGGCTCAGACTGATTCAGGGTGAAGTTTCTGGAAAAGTCCAGTGGCAGAAGATCAAAGGCTTTCCTGACTGGTATAATTTAATTGTATGGTCAGTGTTTGCTCTGGATAATTGGGTTTTCCTTTGACAGTCTCACTGGCTTGCTAGCTGCCTTGGAAGACACTGCTTTCTAACCGTTTCGCATACAGAAAGCCAGACCTGGCTTCCATCAAGAGCTGGTAGCCCTGCCGTTTTCAGGAGGCACCGATGGTTGTGGCCTCCAAGAGGAAAAAGGCGGTGGTGTTTGTCCTTCCCATTTTGCCCTTTACAAGAACATTTCAGCTGAAGCAGAAGGCTTTTTTTCCCCTTCACCCTGGGTGTTTTAATAGAATTCTTGGTGACATTAAGCCCTTTTAATTCTGAGCACCAGCCTCTAAAGTTCAGTGACGATGAAGCTCTGCTCAGCTGTGGAATGCAGTGGATACCCAGGTGAGAGATTTTAATCACCAGGAGGACCAGAGTAAGAATGTAGCCAGGAGGCAAGGTTATTACAAAAGGCCATGGACAGTGTTTGTCTGTGGGAAAGTGTGGGCTGAAGGAGGTTACTTTTATATTAAAATTTTTAAATTATTCACATTTGCAAGAAGGTAACCAATGTCTAGGGTTTCAAAACTGACAGTATGTTCTTTCTACATGTAAAATAGTCAGTGAAGAAAAAAACAAGGAAACTTACTCTGTCCTGAAATGAAAAGATCTGAGACATGTGACAAAAGCAGGAAAATACTGAGTAGTTAATTACTGCAAGAGAAAGAAAGAGGAAAAATTATACAGTCACATTTGCTTTTATTTATATGAAAACTAATAAAAGTATCTAGGTATGGTTTAGGAGGGCAAAAAAAAGTGAATTTTTTTCAGTTTATAACTTTATACCATTTTCTTTAAAAAATCACATCAAGTATTTTCTGTCCAGATAAATGATGCCAAAGCCCAGTGAAGAACACAATCATTGGAGAACATGCCTGTGTTCTTTGATCATTTGTACAACCTTTGAAGGTAGCTTTAGATAGGAAAATGCATTCCACAAAGTCAAATATCTGCGCATCAGTTCAGTTCAGTCGTTCAGTCACGTCCGACTCTTTGTGACCCCATAGATTGCAGCACACCAGGATTCCCTGTCCATCACCAACTCCTGGAGCCTATTCAAACTCATGTCCATCGCGTCGGTGATGCCATCCAACCTTCTCATCCTCTGTCATCCCCTGCTCCTCCTGCCTTCAATTTTTCCCAGCACAGGGTCTTTTCAAATGAGTCAGTTCTTCACATCAGGTGGCCAAAATACTGGAGTTTCAGCTTCAGCATCAGTCCTTTCAATGAATATTCAGGACTGATCTCCTTTAGGATGGACTGGTTGGATTTCCTTGCAGTCCAAGGGACTCTCAAGAGTCTACTCCAACACCAATTCAAAAGCATCAATTCAGCGATGAACATTGGGGTACACGTGGCTCTTTCAATTCTGGTTTCCTCGGTGTATATGCCCAGCAGTGGGATTGCTGGGTCATATGGCAGGTCTATTTGCAGTTTTTTAAGGAACCTCCACACTGTTTTCCATAGTGGCTGTACTAGTTTGCATTCCCACCAACAGTGTAAGAGGGTTCCCTTTTCTCCACATCCTCTCCAGCATTTATTGCTTGTAGATTTTTGGATTACAGCCATTCTGACTGGTGTAAAGTGGTACCTCATTGTGGTTTTGATTTGCATTTCTCTGATAATGAGTGATGTTGAACATCTTTTCATGTGTTTGTTAGCCATTTTTATGTCTTCTTTGGAGAAGTGTCTGTTAAGTTCTTTGGCCCACTTTTTGATTGGGTTGTTTATTTTTCTAGAATGGAGCTGCAGGAGTTGCTTGTATATTTTTGAGATTAATTGTTTGTCCATTGCTTCATTGGCTATTATTTTCTCCCATTCTGAAGGCTGTCTTTTCACCTCGCTTATAGTTTCCTTTGTTGTGCAGAGGCTTTTAATGTTCATCGCTGCATTGTTTACAATAGCCAGGACATGGAAGCAACCTAGATGCCCATCAACTGACGAATGGATAAGAAAGCTGTGGTACATATACACAATGGAATATTACTCAGCATTAAAAAAAAATTCATTTGAAGCAGTTCTATTCAGATGGACGAAACTGGAGCCCATTATCCAGAGTGAAGTAAATCAGAAGCAAAAACAACAATATAGTATATTAACACATATATATGGAATTTAGAAAGACGGTAACAAGAACCCAACATGCGAGACAGCAAAAGGAACGCAGATATATAGAATAGACTCGTGGACTCTATGGATGAGGGTAAGGGTGGGATGATATGGGAGAAGGGCATTGAAACACGTTAATTATCATATGTCTAATCAATCGCCAGCCCAGGAGTGATGCTCGGGGCTGGTGCATCGAGATTTCCCGGGGGGAGGGAGGAGGGAGGGAGGAGGGAGGGGGGTTCTGGAGGGGGAGCATATGTAAACCCATGGTGATATCATGGCATTGTATGGCAAAAACAATAATAATAAATAAAAAAAAATAAAAAATAAACAACAAAAAAACCCCCCAAAAGCATCAATTCTTCGGTGCTCAGCTTTCTTTATGGCCCAGCTCTCACATCCATACATGACTACTGGGAAAACCTTAGCCTTGACTAGAAGGACTTTGTTGGTAAAGTAATGTCTCAGCTTTTTAATATGCTGTCTAGTTTGGTCATAGTGATTCCTTTGCAAACATTAAGGGCGTGTGTGTTTTTACTTGATCATGGAAATTTTTTTGCATCTATGCTGCTATTCACCACACAGGCAGCAGGGGGCAGTGTTTCCCTGTTTTCTTTGTGCTTTTCCCCATCTCCGCAGCCTCAAAGGCAAAACCAACCAAGATTTATCTAATTCAAATCTATCATAAAATACCACATTTTCTAGGTTTGTGTTGTTGATCTCTCAGCCCCCAAATCTTTTGGGGACTTGAAGCTTCCAACAGGCTGCTTAATGATTATTCAAAAGGGGCTGGTGATTGGGTTTGCTAGGGTGGTTTTTCTTCCTTCTTGTCTCTCTCCCCTTTTGTCATTCCATCCAGCTCCCATCCATCACTTTCCATAATCAAGTCATAGAAAAAGACCCTTAGATTATGAAAATTCACAGCCTTTTCTCTCTCTCTCTTTTACTTTTCAGATAAGATTCGAATTTGGAGGCAAAACAAACAAGACAAATAAAAGGGGAGAATTTTGGACTTCCATAAATAGTGCTAACGTTGCGGGGGAAAAAAAAGAAAGCTAAAAGCGGACGAGCCTATGCCCTGGCTGAGTGGTTCCCTGTGTGCCTGGCTGGGAGCAATCCTGTGGTGAGTTCTTACATTCACTACAACGAGGATGTGTCATTAGCCGTTTAGAAAAGGAGGTGAAAGCTCATAGGTGATGGACAACCTGCCCAAATTCATGTTGCTGCAAAAAGGTAGAACTGGGAGGCAGATTGCATCCAAAGCTGGACAGTTTACATGTTTTGTTCCCTGCACCATCCTAAGCAGACGGAAGGTGTTATAGCCACGCGTTCTGGGAAACAAACTCACTCGGAAGGACAGTGCAGATAGTGGAGTGCAGCTTATTACACCAGCGGCCCAGGGCAGTCTCCTCTTAGCCGGGGACTCTGACCTGTTTTTGTGAAAACCTTGTATACCCTAAGTATATGTGCCCAAACCCACCTCCCCAAATTCCCTGAAACTGGTTTGAACAAAGGAAAAATAAAGATACAGTCAAAGTTGACCCATGATTCATATGCCTTAAGCCCAGGAAGTTAACAGTGGACAGTTATCTGAAGGCCCGTGGTCATACCCCGATAAGCATAATAGAATGGATGGTTCTCTTCAGTTACACAGATAATTAGGGTATTCTTTTAGGTGAGGGAGAGTCTAGGTACAAGCCCTGGGGCTCTTCCTTCTGGGGGCCTGGTTTTCCCACTGGTAAGTCGTTTCCATAGATACTGGGCATAGAGCTCAAAGTCCCCAGTCCAGCCCAAGATGGAGCCCTGCTTTCAAGTTGGAGCCTGTTCTGTTTCCTTCTTCAGAGGTGGTGCTGGCCCTTGGGTTCTCTCTCTGGCCCCGCGTCCTCCCCAGGGCTCTGTACTCGACTCTGACACCATCCCTTCCACACAGTGTCTGGAAGGAGACAAAAGGGAGAAGGGGCATCCTCAGGAGCTCCCCTGTGTTCAGCGGACACTGGTCTTTGCTGTGCAGGGGCCGAGGGTCCTTCAGCAAAGGCAGCAACATCGCGCAGCCCAAGCCCAGAGATGCCTTGAGCTGTGTGATGCTGTGGCCTTGGGGAAGCCCTGTGTTGAGTAACACCAGCGCCCCCGGAGACTGGTGGCCCTTGCCAATGCTGAGTGGGGCACGGTGAAGGTCTCCATGCGGGCAAGCCTGGCTTTTGCAGGTTTTTTGTTATTTTGTTTTGGCATAGTACTGGGGCATGCGGGGTCCTAGTTTCCCGACCAGGGGCTGTACCTGCACCCCTTACAGTGGGGGTGGGGGGAACTGCACTGTTTCCAAATTGTTTTGGAATAGTGTGCGTGTGTGTGTGTGTGTGTGTGTGTGTGTGTGTGTGTGTATGTGTGTAACCAAAACCATTGTAGCAGGACCTTTTGGGGCCTTCTCAGGACAGGCTCTCCCCCATATCCTATTTAACTTCTCTTCTAAGCACCTAGATAATAGTATTTGATGCAAGCTTCCTGAGTTGTTGTGCAGCTGTGACAACCGGAAGAGGTTAACTACTTGGTGGCCTTGAGCACAGGTCGAGCCCTGGGGCTCCTGGAGCCTAAGGGCTGATAGTGTCAGCCACTGTGCCACCGCCTGCCCCCTCATCAGCTGTTAATTAGAGAACGGTGCCTGGTCTGGTCACTTACTCTGCAGCCCTCTTCCTTCACCCCGCTTTTAGAAATGCTTTGCTGAACACCTGCAGGGAGCTTGAGGCTTCCTAGCACCGGAGTCACCCCTCTCCGTGCTCGGCCCTGCGATAAAGCGTTCTCGGCTCCAGTGTTTGCGTTTGTTTGGCCTCACTTTGAGTTGGGCACACGAATTTGGTTAACACGGTTTCTAAGAGCTCCTGCTTTCTCGTCCCAACTTCCTGGCAAATGCTCGGAGATGAAGGTGATGGTGAAGATGCAGAAATGGACAGTTTGGAGCATTCATTGTTGTTCAGTCGCTCAGGTGTGTCCGACTCTGCGGCCCCGCGGACTGCAGCAAGCCAGGCCTCCCTGTCCTTCACTGTCTCCCGGAGTTTGCTAAAACTCACGTCTGTTGATTGAGTCCGCATTGGATGGACTAATTACAATAGCAAACAAAGGACAGTGGTAAAGACATTTTCCCCACAGTGAAAGTCTTTGGAATAGTCTTGGGTAGCATCCATCTCCTGTTTGAGTAACGCCAGCTCCCCTGGAGACTTGTGACCGGTGTTAAGTAGGATAAGGAGAAGGCCTCCTTGGGAGTAAGCATGGCTTCTGCATGTTTTTTTTAATTTTATTTTTAGGCCTCACTGCCGTGGGATCTTAGTTCCCTGACCAGGGATTGAACTTGCGCCCCCTACTGTGGACGTGTGGAGTCTTAACCACTAGACAGCCAGGGAAGTCCCCTCTTTCCCATGTTTTAACACTTGCTATGTTGCTGTTTCAACAGAGAGGAGCAAACCGCAGACTGAGGTCCTTGTGGAGCCAACAGGAGGCAGCTAGAATCCTTTAAGGTTGCCTTCTTTCCCTTAGTTATGATTTTGTTTATGGCAAATGATTATGATCTTCTGTTTACAGAAGTGAAACGTAGCCTTTGCAATACATTTTGATTGAAAAGTTAACTTAAAAATAGTTGAGCCCATAATAGGGTACCTGGCATGTACCTGTAGCAAAAGTGATGAAAGGGCTTGAAAATGAAATATGGAGATGTTGTTCAGATTATTTCTAAAGGGTCTTCTATCTTAGTCAGCCGATGACTTTGCATCATTAGAGAACCATGGGAAAATCAGAATTGGGCAATTTCAGAACAGAAAGGGATAATCTAATCCAGTTTTCTTGTTGTATAATTGACGAGAAGGAGGCTCAGAGGGAGGAGACTGGCTCAAGGTCACCCGGTACTCTGTTGGCTGATAACCTGTGTGTAGGGTTGGGCGGGGGGGGGGGGGGGGGGGGGGGGGGGGGGAGGCTGGATGGTAGTCTAGACAAAGGGCTGCTTTAAGTAGCTCGGATTGTCTTGGCACCAGGGCGGGAAAGAGGGTAGAGGAAGGGGAGGCAAACTTTGAACAAAAGGAAAACTGCTAGATAACAAGGGGGAAGATCCTTAACATCTCCGGTTTTTCAACTTGCAGCAGCAGCAGCAGCAACGAGAGCTGGCTGGTTCCCCCTCAGCAGACGCAGCAGTAGCTTTTTTTTTTTTTTTTTTGCTGCGGAATGTGGCGTTAAATGCAATAGGTCAGCACTAAGCCTGAACAAAATGTGATGACTGATTAGGAAACGAACGGTAAGTCACGGCCGGGGAGTCCTGATTACAATATTGCTTATGAGCACGCTCCCCCACCTCACCACCCCCGCCCCGGAGCCAACAAAACTGCAGCTTGCAGGAGGAGAAACTGAACCCAGAGGTCCTTGTCCTGGGGACACGTTAATTCTCGCTACGAGAGTTATCTGTGAGGAAAGCCGGTGTTGCAGGAGAACAGATCCAAGCGAGCTGCGGGCGCTCTGTGGGGTGGGCGTCGTGGTTCCCTGCCCCCTGCCCACTGTGCATCTTGCTTTCCTGCGGATGCACTGAGATGATCAAAGAGGGAGGTAGTCAAGGATTGAAGACAGCGCCCCCTCGCGGATGGGGCTGGGACGCGCAGGGCATGGTCCAGAGCAGGCGTTGGTTCCAGAAGGCTGGATCAACAGGCCTTGCATGGTGCCCCCTCCTCACCCACATTCCTGGGTGGACAAATCACTCAATTTTTTGTCTGTCACTATTTCTTCATGCCTCGTGTCTAGAATGAGGCGCTGTGTCCTACAAATACGTGCTTGAGATGTGAGTGATGAGTGGAAGGAACCTGGAGCTTGCCTTTTCACAGGTTCACTCACTAAATCGCTTATTCATTAAGCACTCAGAGGGAGGCCCCTCCTGTAGATTAAGATCTAACTGGGGACTTTCCTGGTAGTCCAGTGGTTAAGCATCCGCTTGCCAATCAGGGGACACAGGGTCCATTCCTGGTCAGAGCAGATTCCACATGTCACAACTAAGGGCTAAGCCTGTGCAGGGCAACTACTGAAGCCTGTGGGCCTTGGAGACCATGCTCTGCAGCAAGAGAAGCCACTGCAGTGAGAAGCCTGAACACCGCAGCTAGAATTAGCCCCTGCTCGATGCAACTAGAGAAAGCCTGTGTGCCGCAAAGAAGACCCAGTACAGGCAGAAAATAAATAAAACAAACGATCTAGAAGGGGAAGCCGGATAACAATTTTGTAAATAAGTACCTTACCAAAATAATCTATACTATCACAGGAGTCAGCAAGCGCTAGTGGTAAAGAGCCTGCCTGCAATGCAGGAGACCTAGGTCGGGAAGAGCCCCTGGAGAAGGGAATGGCCATCCACTCTTGCCTGGGAAATCCCATGGACAGAGGAGCCTGGTGGGCTACAGTCCAGGTGGTCGCAAAAGAGTCAGACATGACTGAGCCACTAACACTGAACATTATATGATTGTGTTTCTGAGTAAAGGCAAACTGAGGTCCAGATAGGTTAAGCAGCCTGTCCCAGCCACCGGTCAGCAAACACTGGGGCTGCGATGTGAAGGCAGAGCCTGTGGTCGTGGGGTTTACCTCTCCGTCCGTACTGAAGGCGCTTAACTGCCTCCTGGCTGGGTCCCCAGGGCCTTGCTGTGTGTTGAGGGCAGTGCATAGACTTCTGAAACTTGTCTCGGACAACAGTTACAGTTTGTGCCGTTTTTCATTGCATTACAATCCAAAACCATTTTAGCCTTGGGCCATCAGCACTGTGAAGCTGTGGGCTCCCCCCTCCCCCCTTCTCCCTGGCCCCTCCCCCTTCCTCCCACCCCCACCCATGTTCTCTAGAACCCATTAACCCCTCTTTTCCCTCAAGAGGTACTGGGGGATGAGGTTTTTTTTCCTTTTCGTGCCTTAGGGGTATGTGCTTCTAGGAGGGTAGGCTCTCATTTCTATGAATACAGTTGGATTTGAAATTCAAGTTGTAAAGGTTTCCTGTTTTGTGTTTTGTCAAATGTTCACACAGAAAGCTCTTTCCTAAGGAGACAAAGCCTTGGCCCTCCCCCATCTCTGCACCAAGCTGCAGCTTTAAGTTCACTTGGCTTCACTGCAAAAAGAATCTGTGTGTGGGGAGCCCTGTGCTCAGTGACAGGGAGGAGGCAGGTTGAGGCAGGATTCAGGTTCTGTTTCCAGGTCACTGGGAAGTTACAGAGGAGGGACAAATGATGCTTAGTGGAAGGTTTCATCGAGGAGGTAGAATTTTGGCCAGCCTTTGAAAGATGTTTGAATTCTGATAGATGAAAGAGAAACAAGTCTGCATTTGATAAGGGGTTAAGCCACAAAATATATAAGGAACTCAAACAACTTCCCTGATGGCTCAGCAGATCAAGAATCCACCTGCATTGCAGGAAACTCAGCTTTGATCCCTGGGTCAGGAAGTTCCCCTGGAGTAGGAAATGGCAACACACTCCAGTATTCTTGCCTAGAAAATCCTGTAGACAGAGGAGCCTGGCAGGCTGCAGTCCAAAGGGTTGCAAAGAGTCAGACATGACTGAATGACTAAGCATGCACACAAACAACTCAGCAGCAGAAAAGCACATAACCTGGTCAAACAATGGATGAAGGATATGGATAAACATTTCTCCAAAGAAGACGTACAAATGGCCAACAAGTATATGGAAAGGTGCTCAGCACGACTAGTCATTAGGAAATACAAATCCAAACCACGATGAGCTATCACCTGACACCTGTTACAATGGCCATTATCAAAAAGGCAAGAGATAACCAGGGCTGGCAAGGATGTGGAGAAAAGAGAGCCTGCTGCACTGTTGGTGGGGATGTAAATTGGCATAGTTCCTCTGGAAAACAGTATGGAGATTTCTCAAAAAAATAAAAATAGAAAAAGAATCTGAGTTTAAGAGTTAGAAGAAACTTTGTTATACGGATGGCAAATACAATCTTAGTCCTTAGCTTAGTATTCTTTTAATACAGAAGATAAGGGGTGATTAGGCAACCAACTCCAGTTTGTTTAATTATTTAAGATAAATACATGCAATATACAATCTCATGAAATAAAAGAGAAATAGTAAAATAATACCTATAGGTTAATAGAAGAACTGGGGCTTCCCTGGTAGCTCAGAGGGTAAAGAATCTGCCTGCAACTGGGGAGATGTGGGTTCAGTTCCTGGGTCGGGAAGATCCTCCGGAGAAGGAAATGACAATCTATTCCAGTATTCTTGCCTGGAGAATTCCATGAAGAGAGGTGCTTGGTGGGCTAAAGTCCATGGGATCCCAAAGAGTTGGACATGACTCAGAGACTAACAGTTTAAGGGGTGTTACATTTTAACCTTTAGAAGTTGAAACTAGCCAGTCCTGGAGTTTGGGGGAGGCTGGAATTGGTGTTCAGCAGGAAGTCAGACAGCCTCATCACAAAGCTCCCATGCATGGCTGCATCCAGGCAGCTGGTACACCCCCCGATACTCTGGAAGGAGACTAGTCATTATGTATCAGCAGGGCGGTCTGTTGGTCTGCTTTCCACTGCTGCTATTCATATGTGTTAAATAGAAATGGCAGCTCGTTTTGTTTCATTGTTATTAATTTAGATCACTGTACACTATTAGATGAACCTTACACTGTTTTTTTGGTGTCTTGTGGGGAATGAAAATATTTGCATCCCTTGTGTATTAAAGCTATAATTCTCTATTAACTGTATATTACGATGTATATTACTATGAATTTTAATGTGAACTAGCCTGTTATGGTTAAAGCAGGGGTATACATCACCTTTATCACCTGCAAATGTTGTACAGAATACAGTTTAGTGCTAATAATGGAGTCAGGCTGGTTAGTTTGAATCATGGTCTTATGCAAACTGTTTAAGCTTCGTGCTGTGTGCTAAGTCACTTTAGTTTTGTCTGACTCTTCGTGACCCTATGGACTGTAACCTGCCTGGCTCTTTGTCCGTGGGATTCTCCAGGCAAGAATACTGGAGTGGGTGGCCATTCCCTTATTCCAGGGGATCTTCCTGACTCAGGGATCGAACCCAGGTGTCCTGAACTGAGCCACAGGGGCTATGTCTTACTTATCCCCAGACCCCCATAATCTAAGTTAGCCTTTGATGTATGAATGGTGGAGTCAAGACCTTCTCATTGGTGGTTTCAGTTACCCTAGCCTCTGCTGCTGATGCTAACAATGTATTGTTCTGCTTGGGAACACCACTTGGATAGAATTTTTCTAGATTCCACTTTGAATCCAGTGCTACTTGAGTGAAAGTTATTGAAACTTCACAGGCCTCTTCCAGGACGGAAGCCACCCAGCTGAACATCTGCAAAGTGTCCTTTTCCACAAGTACTTCTTAAAATTCTTGGCGCTCACTGATGATAGCTTTCTAGTCTTGAACCTTAGTAACAGCCTACAGGTCAGGAACCGATCCAAAGATGTGACGTTATTTCATGGAGCTTACTCAGACAGTCAGGGGGAGACTCCAGACTGGACACCAGGTCTCCCACCTGTCCAGTTTACCTTTCAATTGCATGGAGAAGGAGAATTTGGAGTATTACAGATTTTACAATATGGGCTTTGCTTATATGTCCCATAACATTTGGGTTAAAGCTGAACAATTGAAATGAATGTTCATATATTGCTTTTTACATTTTTTTAAAAATTTAGTTTTACCTGGAGGATAATTGCTTTACAATATTGTGTTGGTTTTTTACCATGCAACAACATGAATGAGACATAAGTGTACCTATGTCCCCTCCCTCCTGAGCCTCCCCCCCACCTCCCACCCCATCCCGCTGCTCTAGGTGGTCACACAGCACTGAGTTGGAGCTCCCTGTGTGAAACAGCAAATGCCCGCTGGCTATCTGCTTTACGTATGTAGTGTGTATGTTTCAGTGGGACAGAGCCCATTTGTCCCACCCTCTCCTTCCCCCACTGTGCTTCCACTGCTGCCTTGCAAACAGGGTCGCCAGCACCACTTTCTAGATTCCATATTGTATATCGCTATTTTTAACAGATGAAAACTTTAAAAGGCTGTTTTAAACAATAAACATTTTCAGACTTACAAAGACATTTGTAGAATGCTCATAGACAATAAAACTGTGGTAGTATTGGTTGGCCAAAAAGTTAGTTTGGATTTTTCTATAAAGTGGTACTTGATGGCCCACCCAATATTACTTAGGGCACACAGTGAGATCTTAGTGAAAGTTGTGTACAATTAATATATATATTTTTGCATACCACAAATCAAGTAAATAGTCTACAGAAAACACTGCAGGGTGTCATTTGTGGGCATTGCTCAGCATCTATGAAACAAACTAGACAAATTCAAATGACTCTACTAATGGAAACCTTAGATAAAAACGGTTTGAATCAAGATCCATTAAAATATTACTTTAGCAGATAAGCCATTTGTGAAATTGGATTTTCAAACAAATGACTAATCTGTATTTTGAAGTTAGTGGCTTACAGTTTTGCTTGAAAAGGAAGAAATTTGTGAATTTAGGGGAAGGATATTTTCCTAATGATTATATTAATAGTGGTCAAAGATAACAATGATTATCAATTAATCAATGTCAGACAGTTACTCAGTAAATGACCCAGACACAGTCTGTCACTCTTTAGAACTATCTCGGTCTTTTACGCGTGTTTCTTTTAATAGTATGGCAATAATCACCCTGAAAGAGTAGGCAGCCTGTGACCTACTATGGGCAGGGACCATGCCAGTTTCTTTCTTTCTCCCTTCCTTCTTTCATTTTACTTTCTTTCTTTTTCTTTTTTTCTCTCCTCCCCTCTCTTTTTCTTCCTTTCTTATTTTTTTTTCTTCTCTCTATTTCTTTCTTACAAGTGAGTTGAGTTATTCAGTGTTGTTATTTAGTTGCAAAGTTGCATCTGACTCTTTTACAACCCCGTGGACTGTAGCCCACAAGGCTTCTCTGTCCATGGGATTTCCCAGGCGAGAATTCTGCAGTGGACTGTCCTTTCCTGCTCCAGGGGATCTTCTCAACCCAGGAACTGAACCCAACTCTCCTGCATTGGCAGGCAGATTCTTCACCACTCAGCCACTGTCCAGTATCACGTATGAAATGAGTGGCAGATTCAGAATTAGCCCTCATACTCTCCAAATTCTGTGGAAACAAAGGGAGATCAAACAAATGAGAAAAACAAAGGCTATTTTTTCTGAACTTACTCTGTGTGTTGCATTTAGGGATCAGCACTATGTCTTGCATTTAGGCAAGGGAGTATAAAAAGTTTATTTTGGAAAAAGGGAAGGCTTCATACATGCCCTAATTGGAGGCTGAAGCATAAGTAAGTTGTTGTCAGGGTAACTGGAAGCATCCACACATCCTGTGTGATTAGTTAGGGGGTAAAGATTTAACTGTCTCCAGTTCATCCTAAGTTGGAAACAGGGACGAAATTTAGTCAAGCTGTCAATTGTTATTTGTTGAGTCCTATCCCAAGGCCACAGGTGCAAGGCCTTGTACCAAGGCCACAGAAGCAGAGCCCAGAGCTAAGGTCACCTCTGAAACTGACTGAGCCCCTTTGTGATGGTTGCCAAAAGCTCCTGTGATCATCATCAGCAAGTTTCATGACTTCAAGTTAGTCAAAAATGCCCACCCCTGTACTCACCCACTAGCACCCTAGCCAGTCACCTAACGCCAAACTTCCAGCAGGAATTTAAAGTCTTGAGGCTATAAACATTGGCTACTAACCCATGGAAATGGCCCACTCTCCCTGGCCTGGAGGGAGGTGTCGGCCCACAATGCTTGCAGTGCCCACATTATCTCTGCTCTTTGCTCTTAATAAATTTGCTCCCTTCTGAACTGCTCTGTGTCTGGAAGTTCTTTTCCAACCCATGCTCAGACTGCATCAACGTTAATCAAGTCCTAGCTGTTTGGGACTGAGAATCACAGGACTTGTTTGACTTCTTGGACAAGTTGCTGGAGGTTGTGGTTTGACTTCCGAGAAGTCTGGTTCACCATTAACAGGTGGTTTCCTGAGCTGGTTACTGTCAGTAACAGGTTGGCTTCTCAGGCTTGTTGCTCTAGATGATGTGTCAGAATGCACATGAGTCCCTGTGGTCATTTTTATATGTGGTCAGGCCAGTGTTTCTTTGTATACTCAGTCCATCAGTTCGGTTCTCTTTCTTCTAGATCAGGGGTAGTAAACTTTCTATAAAGGACCAGATAGAAAGTATTTTCAGTTCTGTGAGCCCTGCGGCCTCTGTCGCAGTTCCTCTGCTCTGACAGTTTAGCACAAAAGCGCAGCAGACAATATGTAAACAAATGGATTTGGCTGGGTTCCAGCAAAACTTTATTTACACAAACAGGCAGCGTGCTTGATTTGGCCCTAGGGTTGTTGTTTGCCAGTCTCCGTTCTAGGGGGAAGAGTTTGCACAAAATCAACTAATGTGCAAATAACAGCTGCCTCCTGGGTTATGAATCATTTCCTTTAGGCTGGCTTTCGTATTAATTGAACTTATGATCACTGTGGTCTAGTTTCTGAGTGATGTTATAATCAAGACGCCTAGTTCAACAACCAATAGATATTTAAAAATTCCATTATTTTTCCTTCTTGTCAAGGGATATTATATGGTACCCATTTAAATGCTAAAGTGATCCTTCTGATAATGTTCTTTTCTTTCTGTCCCATTCCTCCATGGCCCAAATGCCATTTTTAGAACCTCTTATTTGTCAAAACCCCCAAAGAAACCCAAACACTCTGAATCAGCACAGTGAACTATCATTTTATTTTTTTAATTTATTTATTTTTAATTGAAGGATAATTGCTTCACAATATGTATTGGTTTCTGCCATGCATCAACATGAACCAGCAGTAGGAGCAGGTATGTCCCCTCACTCTTGAATCTCCTTCCCACCTCTCATCCCATCCCACCACTCTTGGTTGTCACAGAGCACCTGATTTGAGTTCCCTGAGTCATACAGCAAATGCCTACTGGCTAGCTAGTTTTACATATGGTACCGTATATATTTCAATGCTGCTCTCTCAATTCATCCCACCCTCTCCTTCCCACTGTGTCCGCAAGTCTGTTCTCTATGTCTGCATCTCCATTGCTGTCCTGAGGATACGTTCATCAGTACCATCTTTCTACATTCCATATATATGAGTTAATGTAGGATATTTGTTTTTCTCTTTCTGAGTTACTTCACCCGGTATAATAGATTCTACCTTCATTCTTTTTATTTTTTAAAAAATACTTATTTTTTCTGTGCCAGGTCTCAGCTGTGGAACACATGATCTTTAGTCGTGGTACGTGAACTCTTAGCTGCAGGATGTAGTATCCACTTCCCTGACCCAGGTCCCTTGCATGGGGAGAGCAAAGTCTTAGCCCCTGGACTACCAGGGAAGTTCCTCTTCTTCTGTATATACATATCACCTGACAAACAAAAGTAGGTGAGAGGAACATTGTTAAATTGGCGAAGATGGCCGGTCCTGAGTCTGGCCCCTCATGTTTGCAATGTGGTTGCCACAGTTCCAGGCATCACAGCAGAAAAGTATCTGGAGGAAGTAAAGCCCATTTCTTTCTGCTTCCACTTATCAAGTAAAAGCCTCCCCACTAACTTTCTTAGTAAGCTCATCCTCATGTCTCAGTCACCCAATCCCATCACATGCTCATGCCCAAGTCCTCATTGGTAAGGAAAATGGGACCTGCTCCGCTGCACATGGCCTTCAGTGGAGGGTGAATGTGAATGAGTGCTGCTGAGGTTCTGTAGGAAAGATAGGGGAGAGGTGGTGCATATTGAGAAGCCAACGAACTGTATCTTCAGCAAGAGGCAAAGGGGCAGGGACAGAACAGTGGTTGTAGAGAAGAGGCAGCTGAGAAAAGAGGACTACAAGGAGACCATCTCTAGGTTTTTAACATCTCCCAAAGTAGCTAGCTTCTCTGGTGTCTTAGATGGTAAAGAATTTGCGTGTAATGTGGGAAACCCTGGTTCAATCCCTGGGTTGGGAAGATCACCTGGAGAAGGGATTGGAAAGCCACTCCAGTATTCTTCCCTGGAGAATTCCATGGACAGAGGAGCCTGGTGGGCTATGGGCCATCCATGGTGTTGTAAAGAGTTGGACACGACTGAACGACTGCACTTTCACTTTCAAAGTAGAAACAGTCCAGGCTTCCTTTTCGTGGCAGACAAAAGGCTTGAATTAGTTGACAAAGTGTTGTCTTTCATTGTCCCCCGACACATCAAGTATGAGGCAAGAGCAGGTAACAGGAGTGTCAAGCCAGTAAAGGCAGTTTTCCTTCTCTGCAGCCCAGTTTTGATGTCTGTTTTCAAGCTTTCTAAAAATCTCACCCTCCTGTGTGTTGACCATCTTGCACATGTGAGTAGAAGGGACTCTGGATATGGAGAGGAAAAGACCTGGGCGTGAACCTGGCTCTGCTATTTCCTTGTCTGTGACCTTGGACGAATCGCCCAGCGTGATGAGTATCAGTTACCCTGTCTATGCCATGGGAAGATGCTGTCCCAATGTCATCCTTCCTTAGTCAGATGTGCGAGGATTACATGAAATTTTTCAGTGTCTGTGGCACACAGGTACTAAATAGATATTTTGCTTTTTCTTTGGATTAAGCAAACCCATTTACTCATTGCTCCCCAAAGCTTCATGTTTGTTTTATAAGTTTCTACCTTCACATGCTGTTTCTTCTTACACTTTCTCCCACCTCCCTCCAGTGCAGTGCCGTTCCCTTTCTTCTCCACCTTGGATCTGACCTGCTTTCTGGAGTCTGGCTACCTCCGTGCTGCTTGTGAAGTCCTGTTTTCCATTCCAGACCCAGGGCTCCATCCTTGGAGGGAGCCATCAGGGGCATCCTGGGGAATCCCTCATAGGGTCAGATGGGATCCCACAAGGTCAGCACCGTCCAGAGGACATGTGGTCCTCAGGAGCATCACAGAAGTGGAACCAGGAGGGTGCCTGGTTCTGAGATAAAGGGGCTATGTAAAACAATGGAGCAGGACTCCAGGGCTCAACAGAGAGAAAAATTATACTGGGAACCTTCAGTTGCAGTCTTGGCCCTTCCACATCTTTTTTTTTTTTTTTCAAGATAAGTTATATATTGTTATTTGAGCATCAACTACTCAGGTGGCTCAGATGGTGAAGAATCTACTTGCAATGTAGGAGACTGGGGTTTGATCCATGGATTGAGAAAATCCTCTGGAGAAGGGCATGGCAACCCACTCCAGTATTCTTGCCTGGAGAATCCCATGAACAGAGGAGCCTGGCGGGCTACAGTCCATGGACAGAGGAGCCTGGTTGGCTCCAAGTCCATCAGGTCACAAAGAGTTGGGCATGACTGAGTGGCTAACACATGCTTTCTCATCTTCGAAATGGAGTCCATACCTGCCTTTTCATCTGTCTTACCCTCCATGAGACTATAAACTCCAAGAGGCAGGGACTGTATGTTATTATTTATTTTTTTATGTTTTTAGCACTGCACAGCTTGTGGGATTTTAGATCCCTGGCCAGGAATTGAACTTGGAATCACTGCAGTGAAACTGTCCTAATCATTGGACTGCCAGAGACCGTATTTCATTTTCAACTCACCAACTGCATCCAGCTCATAGTATGTTACCTGGCACCCAGTAGGTGCAATACATGCTTGTTGAAGACTAAAATGAGTGTAAAATAAGAAAGTATAGATGCAAAGGTTTGTAAACTGAAGGTGTGATGCACGTGGAATACACTTAGTTCTCACCACCTTAAGATTAGCATACATCTCTACGCCCAGTACGAGTGCAGTTTGTGTTGGCTGATACACCTCTGTGTAGTATAGAGCATACTGCGAGGCTGTTTTAATAAAAATGCAGGATCTTTCAAAGTGGCAGGACACCTGTCCTGGGTCAGATCATACCTCTGAATGTTGCCTTCAGGTTCTCTAACGTCTAGTGGCAGGTAGGTAAAGCGCACTTCCTCTGCGCTCAGGGAAGACACTGCTAACCAGTCACGATGCTTTTCCTCTGAGCCTGGGCGTGGCTTCCATATTCTTCTAAAACTATTTTTACAGGCAACTGCTACCAACCGACTGGAGTTGACCGGAAGTCAACTTAGGGGCTTCCCTGGTGGCTCAGTGGTGGAGAATCCGCCCCCCGCCAATGCTGGAGCTGTAGGTTCGATCCCTGATCCGGGAGGATCCCGCAACTGAAGCCCACGTGCCGTGACTATTGAGCCTGTACTCTAGAGCCTGGGAGCCACCATTCCTGAAGCCCGTGTGCCCTCGACTCTGTGCTTTGCAGCAAGAGAAGCTGCTGCAGTGAGAAGGCCACACAGCACCACTAGTGGGTAGCTCCCACCTGCTGCAGTAGAGGGAGGTTCTCGCAGCAATGAAGATCCAGCACAGCCAATCAATCCATCAGTAAGATGATTTAAAATGTATAGAGAAAAAGAAGTCAACCTAACCTGAAGTCTATTTGCTACTCGTGGTCTTAACAGAAGAGTTCTATCTGCTCGTTTGTTTTCTGGAAGTTCTCCATCGACAGGATCTCCACCGTGTCCTTTTGCTGACCATTTCTTTTCGTTTTTTCACTATCAGAAAGTCCTCATATCCAAATGCAGTCTCTCTTGCTATAAAGATAAAGCTGTCCTTAGCCTTCAACCCAAACAAATATCTCAATGAAATATGGTGAGGTTTTGCCTCTAGGAAACAAGTGAAGTATCAAAGGGGGACCGAATCAGTCCCCCTCGGGAAGATTACAGTGAAATTTAGCAGAAACAATCCCCTCCCCTCACACAGGCCGCACCTTGGATGCCAGATTCGACCGCCCCTTTCGGTCACTGCCCTCGGCCACATTTTTTTTATCTTCTAAAGCACTTTACAAACACTTCCTAATTGATTTATTGCCCTGGAACCAGTTCAGAACACAGCCACAAGAGTGATTAAAAGGCCAGAAGAATTGATTTATGCTGAAAGATTAAGAATGGAATATGATCTGAAACTTGACCAAACTAAGATCCATGGGCAGACATCTGAGCCGCCTGTAATTACTTGGCAGAGTGTAAACTCCAAAGCGAGAGACTAATTATTTCATTCTGCCATTAGGGGTTCTCAAAAGAGAAAAAAGAGAAAGGTTTTTTTTTTTTTAATGAAGCAAAATTTAGTCAGGCAGACTGATTCTCTAAGGGCCGCGGCCCCTCCCAGTAAGGGGCAGACTCAAGGCTGCCGTAGGACCAAGGTTGAGAGCGGAGAATGGCTCTCTTTTACGGTCAGGCGTACAACGACAGTCTCCGCGTTCATCCCAGATACACCACTGATGCTAAATATATAACAGATAACTAACGAGGACCTACTGCATAGCTTAGGGACCTCTACTGCGTGCCCCGTGGTGATCTAAATGGGAAGGAAATTAAAAAAAAAAAAAACAATAGGGGATCTATGAATATGTATAGCTGATTCACTTTGCTGTGAAGCAGAAACTAATATAACATTGTAAAGCAGCTGTTGTAAAGGGAAGCAACCTGTGGCTCAGCTGGTAAGTAATCCGCCTGCAATGTGGGAGACCTGGGTTCCACCCCTGGGTTGGGAGGATCCCCTGGAGAAGGGAAAGGCTACCCAGTCCAGTATTCTGACCTGGAGAATTCCATGGACCAGTCCACAGGGTCTCGAAAAGTCGGACACAACTGAGTGACTTTCACTTTCACTTTTAAAGCAACTCTATTCTGATAAAAATTGGTTAAAAATGAAAAAAACCAAAAAACAAAAAACAAAGTCTCCTTCTGCTCCATTGTTCCCATCCTCTCCTTTCCCATGATCCATTGTCTTTAGCATATAATTTTGGGAGGCTTTGCTATTTTTGTGTCTCTGTGGAGGATGCTCCCTGTCAGAAAAGACTGTCTCTAGGTTGACTGTGGGTACCAAAATGGATATTTGTGAGATGACTTCATCCAGGTTTTTAGCAAGCAACTCTTCTCAGGTTTGTAGAAAATGTATAATAATAAAATCAATGGAACATCTCAGGGAGTCTTTATGTTTCAAAATAGATTTTTGGTTTAACTTTTATTTATTATTTTAGAGCATGCATGTCTCTCAACTAAAGATAAATATTTTTCTTTGCTTCAGATTATTCATTAACTTATAAATGCATTTGCCTATAAAGTGTTGAATGAGTGTTTACTATGCACGACTTATGATTCAGCAAACTTGGGGAGAGAGAAATGTTTTAAAGAAAAGCACAACCCCTGTCTGCAAGAGGCTGTAGAGGCCAGGATTCCCAGACTCTTCCTGTGTACATTCGGTGGGGCCGGATTCTTCTCCTTGGTGACTGAGGCCTGGAACTCTGGCCAGAGTCAAGTTTTGGAAATTGGGGCAGGGTGGGGAATGGTCTTTCCTGTTTTTGTCAGACATGGCCCAGTGGAAATCAACAATGCTGATTCAGGCAAAATTGAACTTAAAAACTACTGGAAAAAATGAACACGTTCAGACCCCAAAGCATAGTGTCTGCAAAAGGGGTTAGTTTAATGGAGTAAACAGTTTCGAAAGAATGGGTAGGCACATAACCTTTGACAAAAGAGGTAAGAATATACAATGAGGAAAAGATAGTCTCTTGAATAAGTGGTGCTGGGAAAACTGGACAACTACATGTAAAAGAGTGAAATAGAACGCTTCCTAACATCATACCCAAAGACAAGCTCAAAATGGATTAAAGACCTAAATGTAAGACCAGAAACTGTAAAACTCTTAGAGGAAAACAGGCAAAACACTCTTTGACATAAAGCACAGCAAGATCCTCAATGACCCACCTCCTAGAGTAATGGAAACAAAAACAAAAATAAGCAAAAGGGACCTAATTAAGCTTAAAAGCCTTTGCACAGCGAAGGAAACCATAAACAAGATGAAAAGACGACTGTCAGAATGGGAGAAAATAACTGCAAGTGAAGCAACTGACTAAGTGTTAATCTCCAAAATATACAAGCAGTTCATGCAGCTCCATATCACAAAAACAAACAACCTAATAAATAAATAGGCAGAAGACCTAAATATCAGACATTTGTTCAAAGAAGATATAGAGATGGTTAATAAACACATGAAAAAAATGTTAAATGTTGCTTATTATTAAAGAAATGCAAATCAAAACTACAATGAACTCTCACCTGGCACCAGGGAGAATGGCCACCATCAAAAAGTCTACAAACAATAAATTCTGGAGAGGATGTTGAGGAAAGGGAACCCTCTTGCACTGTGGGAATGGAAATTAATACAGGCACTATGGAGAACAGTATGGAGATTTCTTTAGGAATGTAACTACCATATCATCCAGCAATCCCACTACCGGGCATATACTCTGAGAAAATCATAATTGAAAAAGACACATGTGCCCCAATGTTCATTGCATCACTATTTACAATAGCCAGGATGTGGAAGCAACCTAGATGTCCATTGACAGATGAATGGATGAAGAAGTTGTGGTACATGTATACGATGGACAATTACTTAGCTATAAAAAGGGAGGAATTTAAGTCAGTTGTAGTGAGGAAGATGAGCCTGCAGCCTCTTATACAGAGTGAAGTAAGTTAGAAAGAAAAATTAATATCATATATTAGCACACAAATATGGAATCTAGAAAAATGGTATTGATGAACCTATTTGTATGGCAGGAATAGAGACTCAGACATAGAGAACAGACTTATGGACACAGTAGGGGCAGGAGAGGGAGGAGCGAATTGAGAGAGTAACTGAAATGTCACCATATGTAAACTAGATAGCTAATGGGAAGTTGCTGTACACCACGAGGAGCTCAACTTGGTGCTCTGTGACAACCTAGAGGGGTGGTGTTGGGGTGGGAGGTGGGGGGGAGGATCAAGAGGGAGGGGGCATATGGACACTGACCTCGGCTACATGTTTGCCTTCAGGCAAAAACCAACCCAACGTTGTAAAGAAATTATCATCCAGTTAAAAATAAGGCTTCCTTGGTGGCTCATATGGTCAAGACTCTGCCTGCCAATGCAGGAGACCCGGGTGGGGAAGATCCCCTGGAGAAGGGAATGGCAACCCACTCCAGTGTTCTTGCCTGGAGAATCCCATGGACAGAGGAGCCTGGCGGGCTGTAGTCCATGGGGTCACAGAGTCAGACAGGACTGAGTGACTAACACACACACAAACACACACAAGTTAAAAAAAAAAAAAAAAAGAACAGGTATGTCCAGAAGAGAACCTGAGGACTTACAGGCAGAGGGGGCTTCTCTGAAAGAGAGTTGTGGTCATAGTTATAAGTGGAAGCTTGCTATGAGGGATGTGGGGAGGGTGGGAGACAGGCAGGTAAATAATTGATTTAGAAGCAAAGGCTCAGCGCCTCCATCTCCCACAAGGCAGGAGTCTTATTCTTCTGGTGTTTGATGGGAATGGTGTCTCTGGAGTTAGGGGAGGCAGAAACCTTGAAGATGTTATGGTGGAGGGTTATAGGGGTGCGGAGGAAGAGACACAATCTATTCAGAAGTGCTTGGGAGGAGTTTTGGAGGGTATCATAGCTAAGCTAATTCATGATGCTGTAGAAATAACTATGAGTTGGGCTGGTCATGGTCTGTAGAAGGGCAGGAGGGAGCACTTGGGTGTGCAGAGAAGGTGATATTGAGCTGGAGCTTGTGGGGCTCCTGGGTACAAAGACTTGCTGGGTCCCCATTTCTGGGGATGACAGGAAATAACCTTCATTTAGCCTCCATGACCTTCCCTGAATTCCGAAGAGCAGGTTCAAATAGAAGCTAATTAGGGAAGGAAGGTGATGCAGAGGGAAGGGAGGTGATGCAGAGACCAGGGAGGGACAGTGGAGAGAAGCACTAGGGCAGCCTCGGGGCAGGGTCCTGGTCCCCAGCAAGGGGGACACACAGCAGTATCTTTGAGCTGTTTTGCAGATACTGCAACTCCCACCAGGCGGGAGAAATTAATTAGAAGCTGCCCACAAGTATGTGGACCCCAGACCAGTTGGCCCAGAGGTTGATGGTGCCAGCCAACCAGAAGAATGTCCACAGGCTGATTATGTCCTCTTCGATCTGCTACTATGAAACTCCTCACTAAGCTCCCAGGTCCAGACAGTTTGGAGGGTGTTAGCTGGCTGTGGCCCCCTTTATCTGGTGATTCTTTTCTATTTTATCCCAAATCCTATCTCTGAGGTTTAATTCGGTGTCACAGTACAGAGGCCAGATTCAGCTTCAGAGGCAGGAGAAGGGTGACTTACTCCATGGAGAGCCTTGAGGAGCGTGTTGGAGTGTGGACATCATTCCCCAGGCATAGGGAGGAAATTCATCGCAGAATTATACAGAAAGCTGTTTAATCAGAGAATGACTGAGAAAGCTTATGCTCTCACTGGGATTGAGGCTGGAGGTGGGGTGAGACTCGTGGCAGGGGACCAGTTAGGAGGCTGATGAAATAATCCAGGCGAGAAGCAGCGAGGGTCTGAACAGTGTCACTGTAGTGGGAGGAAGTGGCAGGGATGAGACCTCAAGGCTCTCCACTGAACACGTTTGCCTACATCTGCTTCCTTTCTGATGAATCATGTTGGCTGACTTTCACAATTATGCTGTCGAGGTCACTGCTGGCTAGTACATGGAAATACCTGGAAATGTTTTATTTGTACCTTGCTTGGGTGCAGAGACTGACAAATATCTAGAACAACAGAACCTGGCAAGTCCTTCATCACCTGGCAGAATGACTCTGCCTTATTAATAGCAGGAGCCAGTTCATAAGTCTTTGCCGCATTTCTAACAGACACGTTTCCTTTCTCTGGGGTTGAAAAATTTGATAAAAATTTGGAGTAGTGTGGAAAGGTTATGTGAAACACATCGTCTATTCCTCAGGTTGAGAACCAGATGGATGTCAAGGCATAGACTCTAATAATGTTTGATATTACAGGGAACGAGACAGAAGAAAATATTACGGCAAGTCTGAGCACCATACCTACCTTCATCTCCTGAGTTTACAGCCCTCCCACCAGACATCTAATATATAGGACTGTGGTCCAGTGCTATAAAAGGACTTGCACAGTCTATTCTGAAAAACCGGTACTTCAATAAATAAGATAAGTGGAGGAACCAGGACATAAGAAAACATATAAAAAAACCTCTGAAAGGTCAACGAAGCCTGGGGAGATAAAACTCAATAGTTCAGGGACAGAAACAAAATGGAGTTTTCTTTGTTTTAGAGAGAAAATTACAAGGCGCTGTTTGAAGTTATAGCTGGAGCTGGAGTCATCTTTTGCTAGAGTGCAATTTAACAAGCCAGCTAGGAATCTGACCCCATCCACTTAAAGGAAACAGATAACTTTTTGCTGGCTCTTCACTGCGATGAGAACTGTCCCACTAGCAAGGGAACTTCGAATGAAAAATGTTCGGTGCATTGTTTTGGGTGGTGAATGCATTGGAGGTGTAGAACTGGCAAAATTCATCAAGGTGAACACTCAAGATGGGTACATTTTATTGATATCAGCGCATCAATGAAAATAATATAAATAATTTCAAAAAAGTAAAAAGGGAGAAGAAGAAATATTGTGCCACTGTCTTATTGGCAAATTAACGTGGACTGGGGAGTGGAGCAAGTCAGACTTGCAGCGATAAGATCACAGGATCGCAAACCTATCCCAGACTGACCTATTGCTTAGTGGGATGGCCAGACTGATTGAAAGTGGGAGGCCCAGGCCACCTCTGAGTAGCAGACAGACTGACCGGAATACAGGTTCTGTCTATGCCTTTGGCTCCTCTGATCAAATACAGAGCTAATTAAGTCCCTCTGTGGACTCAGAATCCCGTGGGGGGATAGCAGATAGGTTTCCTTTTCTCTCATCCATGAATCACACATGAAGAACTTGACTAATGAGGAGTCCAAGACCTCGTCCAAAGAGGAGAATCAGCATTGATTAGTGATGTCTGCTGAGGGCAGGGTAGGGTGGATATGAGGTATGTATGCCAAGTAGTCGCTTCACCGTTCATGCCTGGTCAGTCACTTCAGTTGGGTCTGACTCTTTGTGACCCTGTGGACTGTAGCCTCTGTGCATGGACTTCTCCAGGCAAGAATACTGGAGCGGGGTTCTGTGCCCTCCAGGGAATCTTTGTGGCCCAGGGATTGAACCCGTTTCCTGCATCTCCTGCACTGCAGGTGGATTCATTATGGCTGAGCCAATGGGAAGGCTCAGTTGCCACCACCGCTGCCCTAATTCCTTGAAGGAAGAAGAAGGCTGGAGACTGGATTCTCAAGGCCACCAGGAAATCTCTCTTGTGCTAGAAGCAGTGACTGTGGTGGTGCAGGGAAGGGTTAGGCACACTGGGTCTGGAGATCAAGTTCAGCTTCTTCCAAATGCTTCCAGAGGTGAAGCTGGCTGGAGAGAGCCAAACATATCGTGTGGCTGACAAGCTGGGCAGAGATGGGAACCAGGTCTACGAGAAGGTGACCAAAGCCAGAGAGAAAGGGGACAGAACAAGTGCGTGTTGACTAGCTCAGGCAGCTCGGATTCCTGATTGGATGGGGTGCAGCCTTGGAGGCTGGGTGGGGCGTGCTGCCGCCAGGTTGCACTGCTGAATCCTCGCCCCTTCGGCCACCCTCTTCCTTCCTTAAGGGCAGATGTGGTCCCAGAGCCTGGGGTCCAGTGGTCAGATGTGGGAGGTGGTAGAAAGGAAAGTTACCTTTAATAGGAATGCCAGCAATTTGGGGTGATGGACTGGAACCACCTCTGAACTGCTTGACCGTGAAAGTGTTTAAAGAGAAACCAAGAATTCAGGGCAAAGTCATCACCATCCCCCAGTGTGTGCAGGCTTGTCGAGGATGCTTCATGATCTTCTTCTAGATATCTTTTAAATATTGTCAGCTACAAATTGGCATTTACCGAGAACATTGCCAATGACTGAACAACAAGGCATTTGCCATCTGCCTCTGCAGAGAGTGAACCCCATGCTGCTTGGTTGCTGACCTTCGACACTCCCTGAGGGAGATCAGAGTACAGTGAGGCTCTCTGTGCTCCAGGGAATCTGGTGGGACAGGCGTTTAGATAGTTGGATGTTTTTAGAAACAGATTTTCTGATCTCCATCCTTGCATCTCCTCATATCTAGAGAAGAACTAAATCCCTTCATGGTGACATCAGATCCTCATGACTAACAAAAACCTTTGGTAAAATGGGTGCTTCATGGTGTTGAACTCCCCCTTCACCAAAACCTTATATATTGACTTTCCCCCACTGCCACTTTGGAGCAGTCTCTCAGAGCTATCTGAGACGCTGCCTCCCGGGCTGCCATCCTCATTTTGCCCCAAATAAAACTTAACACACAACTCTTAAGTTGTACATCTTTTTTTAGTCAACAGTATGCATATTTATATAATTGTTTTATTTTTATCTTAATTAATTAAATATATATATCACCAGACTTTTTTAAAAAACACAGAGAGAGTATTAGTACTGTAAAATACATCAAGCGCTCCAGTCTTTGGTGCTCAGCATAATGATTTCCACACGTGTAACAGCTGTGTGAACTCCCCTGCTGGCTCAGAAGTAAGTAAAGAATCTGCCTGCAATGCAGGAGACTTGGGTTCAATCCCTGGGTAAGGAAGATCCCCTGGAGGAGGGAATAGCAACCCACTCCAGTATTCTTGCCTGGAAAATCCGATGGACAGAGGAACCTGGCAGGCTACAGTCCAGAGCGTCACAATGAATTGGGGATGACTTAGAGACTAAATGGCAAAACAATACCGCCAACTTCTTCCCTAATCAAATCCCCCATTCCTAGTCCCCTGGAAGTTTCCCTTGTATCTCTTCCTAGTCTGTAGCCTCCATTTCTGGGGTCATCTTCGGGGTGACACATTGTCACACTTTGCCTGGAACTGAGGGGTTTCCTGGGATGTGAAACTGTCTGTTAGAACTGGGAAAGCCCTGGGCAAACCAGGATGGTCAGTCACACAATTCTGCCGTTGCTCATTATTGATTAATTTTGCCTCACTTCTAAGTTTATTCTGGGGAGTCAGACATATATATGGGTGTGCATCTGGCTTCCTTTATGGGACACCGAACCTGTGTGAAAGAAAGTGAAAGTTGCTCAGTTGTGTCCGACTCTTTGTGACCTCATGGACTAAAAGTTCATGGAATTCTCAAGGTGGCCTTTTCCTTCTCCAGGGGATCTTCCCAACTCAGGGACTGAACTCAGGTCTCCCACATTGCAGGTGAATTCTTTACGAGCTGAGCCACAAGGGAAACCTGTACCTGTGTGAGTTCACTCTTATTATTTCAAGTAGCAGTTCTTTTTAAAATTTTTAATGCTAGTTATAGTGCCTGTGGTATGAATACACTGCAATTTGTCCATTCTCTTGTTGAAATGCACTTGGGCTCAAACACTTTGTGACGTGAATGACAAACACACCAACTACGTGCAAGGCATGAAAGTGAAAGTAGAGCTGCTCAATTATGTCTGACTCTTCGGGACCCCCTGGTCTGTAACCCATCAGGCTTCTCTTGCATGGAGTTCTCCAGGCAAGAATACTGAAGTGGGCATGCCATTTCCTTCTCCAGGGGATATTCCCGACTCAGGGATTGAACCTGGGTCTCCTGTATTTCAGGCAGACCCTTTACCATCTGATCCACCTTGTAGGGAAGCCTACAAGGCATACCTGATTTTGTTGTGAGTTCCCTCAAATTAGGAATTAAGAGGAGGGATAAATGATAAGCACATCTATAATTAAATAAGGCTTGGTGATTATTTTATTTCCTTGACGCAGTTTTAGGAACCACGCCTGGGACAAGGTAAAGAGATTAATTATTTAGTTTTCATGATGTCCCTATCTGGTGCCATAGTCAAGCCCCATTTAACAGTTGGGAAAATTCCGACACAGATTGGTTAAATGATTACTATGTGCCAAAGTTAGAATTTGAACCCAAGCCATCTGACGCCTGCAGTTGATGTCTCAACACTTGATTTAATACCTCTTGCAGAAATGAGCAAAATCTTATTAGGATTCAGTCTTAGGGTTCCCTGAATATAATATTGAAATCTGCATGGCCCTTGTAAATTTGGAAAAGTGATGCTTTCCTACCTAGCCCAGGGTTGCAAATAATTGTAGACTCTAAAGTCTTTCACTCTGTGTGAAAAGTGAAAGTGAATCAGTTGCTCAGTCGTGTCTGACTCTTTGCGACCCCATGAAGTATACAGTCCATGGAATTCTCCAGGCCAGAATACTAGAGTGGGTAGCCTTTTCCTTCTCCAGGGGATCTTCTCAACCCAGGGATCAAACCCAGGTCTCCCGTATTGCAAGTGGATTCTTTACCAGTTGAGCCACTAGGGAAGCCCAAGAATACTGGAGTGGGTAGTTTATCCCTTCTCCAGGGGATCTTCCCAACCCAGGAATCCAACCGGGGTCTCCTGCATTGCAGGTGGATTCTTTACCAGCTGGCCACCAGGGAAGCCTGGTGTGTAGTTGTAAGAAATGGAAAAATTTCTTCCAGTGGTACAAAGGTCCAGCCATTCTATGGCTTCAACAAAGATCTGCCACATCTTGCCCCCCCGCCCCTCCTTTTTTTGGTGGCTGTCTGATGTTTCATGAAGCTCTCTACACTTGACCATTAAGACCACCCTAGAGTTAAGGCATTCATTGAGTATATTCTGTGTTTCAAACAGCAGAATTCTCTGAAGCCCAGGACAGTTACAGATAATGGAGATGCCGATTTTCTTAGCAAAGTGAAAGCAACTATTTTTCCCTTCCTGCTCAGAACACTGAGGCCCTGGATGCCTATGGGAGGAAGTTTTGTCCCCATGTCACTAGCGCCTGGGATTCTGGAGAGAAAGGGCATGTGAGAGTTTTGGTGGAATGAAGTTAAACAGTACCATTTTTTTTTTAAAAATTTTCTTTACTTTATTGTGTTGGTTTTGCCATACAATGACATGAAACCGCCCTGGGTTTACATATGCTCCCCCTCCAGAACCCCCCTCCCGACTCCCTCCCCCTGGGACATCTCGGTGCACCAGCCCCGAGCGTCAATCCTGGGCTGGTGATTGATTTCACATATGGTAATTAACATGTTTCAATGCCATTCTCCCATATCATGCCACCCTTGCCCTCTTCCACAGAGTCCACCAGTCTATTCTATACATCTGCGTTCCTTTTGCTGTCTCGCATGTTGGGTTCTTGTTACCGTCTTTCTAAATTCCATATATATGCGTTAGTATACTGTATTGTTGTTTTTCCTTCTGGCTTACTTCACTCTGGATAATGGGCTCCAGTTTCATCCACCTGAGTAGAACTGATTCAAATGAATTTTTTTTTTTAATGCTGAGTAGTATTCCATTGTGTATATGTACCACAGCTTTCTTATCCATTCGTCAGTTGATGGGCATCTAGGTTGCTTCCATGTCCTGGCTATTGTAAACAATGCAGCGATGAACATTGGGGTACACGTGTCTCTTTCAATTCTGGTTTCCTTGGTGTGTATGCCCAGCAGTGGGATTTCTGGGTCATATGGCAGGTCTATTTGCAGTTTTTTAAGGAATCTCCACACTGTTTTCCATAGTGGCTGTACTAGTTTGCATTCCCACCAACAGTGTAAGAGGTAAACAGTACCATTTTTTTTTCTTTTTTTTTTTTTAATTGTTTTTGCCATACATTGTCATGATATCACCATGGGTTTACATAT